>JAIUSX010000523.1:0-25339 GCA_026573805.1 Hesperophylax magnus
TCCGTTTATTTTGCATTCTTGATATTTCCCAATGATATTATATGACCAGCGCGTTCCCTTGAAAAATCATAGGATAGTCTAAATTCTCGACAAATCAGTTTCAATTTTGGTAATGGAAATTATTAGAATTTTCCATTAAAAATATTATATTATAGATACCTATATAAATACCGCGACTTCTTCACCCAACAATCAGTTCCAATTTTGAAAATGACGCTTAAATTCAATACATGTTTGAGTTCATTGAATCATATTTCACGCGGGACTAACTATACATCACAGACAGTCGAAATTCGTAAATCTTTATTATTTGAGTTATTTTCTAAACAAAAAAAGTTTTTCTCTTAAAATTTAATTTTATGAAATTTCAATTTAATTTTATGAAATTTTAATTTAATTCATTAAAAATTATTTGCTGGCGTTGTTTGTAACAGTTGTCAACTCTACATGTTCAAAATACCACACGGCAGGACAGATGTTCTAACACAGCATAGCATGGTAAAAGGATTATTAACTAAATTTTCTAAAACAGTAGATCAAAAAATACTCTTATATGAATCTTCTCAAATGTTGATAATGTCAAAATATGAAGTAGTAATGGATATCTAATTAATCTGTCGTATAACGTACGTATTTTTTTTTAAATAAAAAGCCCCTTGGACCTAATTATTATAGGCCGTCTTTTTTAAATGCTTACTGAGTACTAAAATATTTTTTTTAATCTAGAAAGTGTCTCGGATAAACATTACCGATTTTTATGTATGTGGGATACCAAATATACCTATTGACTTTTTCTAAAAGTCTAAATGAATATTCCAATTTTTTACTGGAACAAATTTTGATGAATGAAAATGATAAATGAATGAACAACCCAAGATCTCGGGTTCTGTTTCATATTTCGTTTAGTTTTATTAGTATTATCTTCTTCTTCAATGATATATTACATTGATGATTATATCCTCTAAAAGTTATAAAAGAAAAGTTGTAAATTTAAAAATAAAATGTATTATTTCTGGATGTGGTTGAATTTCTCATCAAGCTTTTCGAGGCGTTTACAGTTTTTTTTAAATTTAATCTTTCTCTTTGCGTGTGTAATCGTGTTTAATTATCCGTATTTTTTTTTTGTTTTATTTCAGGAACATTTACGTGCTACAAAAATAGGTACTTTCTCTGGGAAGATATATTTTATAAAAGTTACGTAGAGAGTTATTATAATTTATCTTTGGTGCGATTTAGACTTGTAAGTGGGTACTTTGGAATATTTTTGCCGCATTACTCTAGTTATCCAGGGCCGCGATTTAGAAACGCCTTCTCTAAACTGTGATCTTCTCAACACATGCTGAGAATTTCCCGGACGGACCGCATAACCAATGTGAATTTCATGACCAGAATATTCAAAGACAGAGATTGTCAACATTTACTGCACTGTACTTTGATCTGTATGAAAATAAAACAAACGAAATACTTGAGCTTTCTAAGGCGGACTCTGTAACGTAATGGCTTAGAGCACCGCCATCTTTATTTCTTAAACTGTGTTGCAGGAAATGTACTGAAAGTTAAAGATAACTGTTTTTGGACTTCGTTTGACCGTTTGTTCTATAGGTTTAGGATGAATTTTGCAAGCGGCCAGAGTTTATGCGAATGAATGAAACGATTTATTTAACGTTTTTGTAATATTTTGAATTGAATATTGTTAAAAGTACATTCGTGGTGATGTAGACACATTAAGGTCAGATACTTTGAATATATTTACGATTATAACATAGTTTAATTAATCTTTCTCTGTTACTAAAAGCTTAGTAAAATTTCGAATTATAATTTATTTGTTATATTGTATATCGAAAATCAAATAGTTGTGTATATTTACTGCCTTGACAGTTAAATCAACCAACATTTTCTTTTTAATCTGTATAATCTGGGCTGGAATATTATTTTTATTTTTTGCCTTCTTGGATAAAAATGTTTCTGTACTCAAAAATTTTTGTTGTCTACAGCACGGCCAGAGAAATAAATATGGCATTTGCTAAGACTGAACATGGATAAATTAAAAAGTTAAGAGACTCGTACCTTACTGAGACAATGTGTGGTTTCACCGAACTAGGTTCAGTTCGATACACTTGAGATTTAGTGCGTTTAGTATCTTACATAAATTCGTTCGTCCGACAGCTCAGGTACAAAAATCATTCGCGAACAAAACACAGATCTAATGGAGTTTCTTTCCATTCGTAAATACACACAAATCACTTATTAATTCAATAAATTCAATTATTTACGAGGCTTTTGGCTTTGAAATAGCGAACGTAGCAATACATTCGTGACTTGGGTGTAATATTCGTTGAAAACTTGTCATTCAATGAACACATCAACTATATAACTAATAAGGCTTTAAAGATGCTTGGCTTCCTTTGCAGAACTTTAACCGATTTTAAGTCCATAGATTGTATGAGAACCCTCTATATTTCATTAGTCAGAAGTCAATTGGAGTATAATTCACCTATTTGGTCCCCTTTATATAAAGTTCACTCCAATAATATAGAAAGAGTTCAGCACAAATTTCTTAAGTACGTAAATTTTAAGCTCGGAATTCCTATTGATTACAGTAATTATGTCAGTTTGATGAATCAATTGCATCTAATAACACTGTCTGACAGGAGAATTATTTCAGACCTGGTTTTGTTACACAGAGTCATTAACAACTTAATTGATAGTCCTGCCATCCTTGCCATTATTAAACTACATGTGCCGACTAGGAATACAAGACAAAATATAACATTCTTCTGTAATACATACTCGACCAACTATCAGACACACTCACTGACCAATAGGATGCATGATCTGGGCAACAAGTATGGGGGTGTTATTGATTTATTTATTGACTCCATATATAGAATTAAGCATAATCTACACCAACACTTTGTTGAATCCTACAAATTAGAGTAGCTTTGGTAAATTTATTTATTTATTTTATTAGGTACAATATTTTTTACAATTCAAGGTTTTCAGTAATGTAGGCCTCACTGGGTGGCTTGCCCGTGCTGAGGCCTTCATTTTATAATATAAAAAAAAATACATAATACATTTAATGAGAAAAATTATACATTTAAAAATAAAAATACATAATAATATATTTAAAATTAAAAAAAAAAATAGTACATTGAAAATAATCTTGTGTGTTTGTGAGTGATGTGTGTTTATATTGGTTTTGTCTGTTACGTGTAGGTTTTATTTTTATTTTATGCTATGAAATTTTGGTAATATTGTCTTTTTTGGTCTTTAATCCATTTTGTAATTTTGTGTGTGAATTTATTTTTATTTTCCTCAATTTTAATATCAAGTTTTAAACTGTTGAAAGCTTTTATTGCGTGGTATTGGTAGTGTCTTTGTCCAAAGCTTGAATTTACTGTCAGAGTTTTTATGTTTTCTTTGTACGCTTGTCTAACTGGTCTGTTAGTGTTATTTTGTGTATGTTGAAATTTATTTTTTTTGTCGAAAATGTAGTTTAGTAGTGTTTTAACGTATAATTGGCGTATATCTAGTACGTCACAGCTGTTGAATATTTGGTCTATATCAGTCAGTCTATGTTTTTTTAGTATTACCTTTAAGATCGTTTTAATGATTTAATGATTATTAGTTTTAATGATTTGTTTTATATGTAGTGTTGCTGTAATTTCTTTTTTACTTTATGTTACTCTTACGTTTTACTAATGTTGCTTCATATTTTTTAATATTTTCTCACTATACTTGTAATCACAATTTTACAAGTGTGTATTTTTTACCTTCTTTAAAATGGATTAAGTACATCTATTTACTGTCAATATCTCCTGTATAATACATATTCTCTTATTGTACTGCATCATGTATCACTTCTATGTAAAAGCTTTTTTGGGCGTATATATATATAAATAAATAAATAAATAAAACACACAAGTTAAAAAAATGACAACCTACTGCCAGTAGGACGTCTCATACAGCGTTCCGTATTCGTCATAGTTTAAGGGAGTACGTATGGAGTAAGCGTATCTTGTCATCTCGGTCGCACTCGTGATGTGGAATGTAGTATTCGCCGCAACTTTTAAGTATTTATTTTTTAAATTTAATTTGAATTTGGTGTGGCCAGTTTCTTCGATTCATTTTACGGAATATTTCAGTACAATATTGAAGTCACTTTGCAAAAGCTTGATATTTATTTATGAATGTAAATAAGTCTGGCTGACAAATGCTAATATGGTGGCACGTATATTAACTTTCAGTTGATGGATCTGCGCTGCTCAACAATAATTTGACAGGCCCTAACGCGAGCCAGCCCCACCAGTGGAGGTTGTTGACAGTTTCTTCGTTTAAATGCTAATGCTTTTACCAGCACATTCATACTTTACCCCTTACCCTCCCTTAAAACCTTAAACTTAACATTTATGTGAATAATCATTATGTTACAATCGACGAGAACACTGGTATGACTTATTAATTTATCCCGCATTGTCAAAATATGCTTTTCTGTTACATTTCGTACGTAATGCGAAACAACATCCCAGAATAACCTAACAATATTTAATTATTGAAGACAATATTAGCGATTCCTAAACGAAAATCTGAAGCAGATAAATCAGAAAATGATACGGTCACATCTAGAATTTGATACCATAATGATGTAGGACTTAGTTTAAAACCCGCTTAAATTAAATCCACGACGCCTGGATGTGAACCCGAAGGATGTGACACTCGGATATTAACGGATCATAATGTAGATGTAGATATTCTCGCCAACTTCATCGTAGCTTATTTTATTATTCACGCGTACATTACACTTACATTTCTAAAACTTGATACAAACGCTCAATTTAGTTATATATATTTTTTTATTAAAGCAATTAGGTAAATATGTATATTTAAATAGTATTTACAGTTTCTACATATTATTACGTAATAAGTAAGATCAAGAAAGGGAAGCTAGGATGGTTTGAGCATGTAGAGCGAATGAGCGAAGAAAGGAATGTAAGGAAAAAATACGATGCAAATGTGAATGGTAGCAGAAGTCAGGGACGCCCGAGGAAGACATGGCACAACCAAGTGAATCAGATACTTGAGTCGGGTCATGTCAAGAGTCATAATAATAGAAGAGTATGTATGAGACGATGTGTGAATGTGAATGAGGCAAGGAGTGTGTGCCAAGACCGAGTTGTTTGGCGGTCCGTCCTCTCTGCCTACCCCTGCGGATAAACGGCGTGATGGTTAGTTAGTTATATATTATGAGATTTGAATACCACTCTTCCATGGAAGTCTTAGCTTGGGTCTTAGCTTAGTCTTAGTTTACGGTACATTATTCTGGTTATTTATGATTAATAGTATTACAGATAAATGTATTATGTGATGTAGTAAGTACATACACAGCAGTGAGAAAGTAAAACGTAATTATATAACATGTTTGGTAAATGTGGTATAAATGTAAGTGGTTAAAACGTATCTAAAATAATGTGATTAGCAATAAAACTTAATATTATGTATATTTTCTGAGAACAAATAGTCATTTATGGAAAATGAATGAGACATAGGTTGTTTTAATATTTTAAAATTAGTTTAAAGATAAATAAGTTTTGATTTAATTTAGTTTTAAGTAAACTTTGATGAGGTGAGCACAACTCACGAAACATGCCGGTATCTAAATAATAAACGGTGGTTAAAGCGAAGTGTTTATTATTTTTTCTTATTTTTGTGGTAAATCGTACCAATCTCCTGTTGTACGCATCACAACTTAATCTTTTCCTTAAAATCTACATTCTAGAATCTTCCACAGCCGTTGTTTATCCCCGTTGTTCCTTGAAAATGTAAATTTGAAAGATTCGCAGAAGTTTTTTTCCACTTTAATGGAAAAAAGTTGATCTTATTACGTCAATCTCTTCCTTTTCGGCTTTGATGGATAATCCTTAGAGTATCCAACAATGCGCTGAAGGATGTATGAATCAAATAAGTTTCAGCAAGTAGAAAGGTTAGACTGAAGGTATAATATACTTGATTTCGCCTTCACGTATATTTAATTACATTCTTAGAAAACAGTTGGGTCCATCGATGGTATTTTCGTATTTGTTTAGATCAGATTAGACACGGTCTCCGGAAACTAGTGAATCTACTCCACATACGAGTAGATAGCATTCCTTTTTTACGATATGAGATTTTTAAAAACTTTATTCGTCTACTAAAGGGTTAAAAACTTTATGATCTGAGATTTAAAAACACTTTATTCTATTTATTCGTCTACTAAAGGGTTAAAAAAACTTTATAATCTGAGATTTTAAAAAACTTTATTCCGTAATTCGTCTACTAAAGGGTTAAAGAAACTTTATAATCTGAGATTTTTAAAAACTTTATTCTATTTATTTGTCTACTAAAGGGTTAAAAACTTTACAATCTGAGATTTTTAAAAACTTTATTCCATTATTTGTTTTCTAAAGGGATAAAAACATTATGATCTGAGATTTTTAAAAACTTTATTCTGTTCTTTATTCTAAAATTCAATAAAAATATAATAAGAAATAATAAATTATTGAAACAAAATTAAATACAACTGTAATTGTTGTTGTGAGTTATGTTTGTATATGTATTGTAATGGTCTTAAGAATAATGTTGTAAATTGCTCCGTTCCTTCACACCTTTAAAAAAAATCACTCGCTTGTTTCACCAAGTACCTACCTTCCACCTCTGTTTAAATATTATTTGCCGTTTCGCAGATTTCAATGCATTCAGTGTTCATATTATAGTTGCACGTAAATAATATATTGGTATGTGTTTTTAATTAATTAATCTATATTAAATTTTTTGAATATTATGCAAGTGACACCACTGATTATAATTTATTCATTTGTTTGTGTAGAAATTAATGATGATGATGATATTTTCCAAAAACAAAACCGCAATCTCTTATCACGGCAATCCTTATCTGTTCCACGATGTCATAAAACATTTTTTCATGCGTAATTATCGCTCATTAATAACTTATGCTCTTCTAAAATTCCCTCCTGGCAGCAGCAAAAGTGTCTCCTGTTTAAATCGCCTATCACTGTTTATCTTACTCCCTTTACTGTTTTCAATGTGTTACCGTTCTCAGGCACAAAGGTGTTTTCTTTTCACCGTGTCTGTATTTCCTAAACGATCAACGTCAACAAAAATTCAACCGTATTTTGTTTAGCCTTCAACTCATTACGTTCAATTTAACCGGTTTATGTTGATGGCGTTTAAATGTGTGTTTTTACTATTTTATTTGCTGATAAACGCCAAATTGCAATCATGTCTAGCACGGGTAAGCCACCCAGTGAGGCCAACATTACTAAATTGTACTAAGAAATGTAATATATTGTACCAAAATAAAATAAAAATATTATTGTTATTGTTAAATTATGTTGATGTTCACACATACCATAAAATAGAATGCAATAGATTCGAATTCCATATTTTAAAATATTTAACTGAGCGTAGCGATGTTCTGTTTTGGCATTTCATTTAATTTTGTAATATTGTTGTACCTACCTGCCTGAAGAAAGTTTGAAAAAATAATTGTTACATACATATTGAGAAGTGAATTTTCTTAGAACCTATTCTATATTTCTTTATTAGATAAAAACTGCGATTTATAAATAAGTGGGTCGACATTTAAGTACCTACTTAACAAGTCTTATGATTTTAGAAGAAATTTTGTTTTCTTTTTTGTTTATTAAATAAGAGAGAATTGGAATTATAGAGGTATACATTTATCTGTGTTTATATGGATATATGTATGCGTGTGTGTGTAGATATATATGTGTGTATGTGTGTATGCATGCTTGTACGCATTCATGTATACACATGGTTTAATTTGTCTTGTATATATATATATAAATTGTGTAAAAACAAATTAAACCATATATATATACAAGACATATATTATACATATGTTTATACGTGTATATATATATATACATTTTCTCTTATGATTTCCTTGTTTTTAACATTTCTTTGTTTTTAACCTTTCTTTGTTTTCTTTGTTTGTTTATTGCTTTTTAACTTTCTTTATCTTTATTGCATGATGTGAACATTGGTTATTGGGTTGTAACCTAATTCTTTTACTTATTTTTTCTCTCTCTCTATGCATGTTATGTTATAAACCTGTTAATGTTCCTAATAAAATAAAATAAAATAAAGACAAATTAAACATTTGTTGCTCTGAAATACAAAGTTTTATTTTTAATTTCACATTTATTAAAATACTAATTATATTATCGTAACGTTACAAACATTACCTGAAATTCAAAGAAACGACATTTAAAGTTTATTTGTCGATCTTTAAACAAATTATATATTTCAATCACTCAAATGTCAGCCACGTGGCGAGTAAACAGTAATGCTGTTCAATGTGTAACCAAGACAACACATCAATGACATTTGAAAAGCGTATAAAATAAAATAAAAAATTCATAATTCAAACACAAAGGAATCCTAGGCATTTCTAGGTAGGCACTTATTAGTACTTATTCCTTTACATATATGTATGTGTGTGTTTATATGCACATGTGTATGTGTGTGAACATATTTATGTATGTGTATGTATATGTATGTGTGTGTGAACATATATATGTACGTGTATGTATATGTATGTAATCTAATACTTATGCATGTATTTTTATAATTTCTATTTAGGTTTTACAAGTTTCGTTATGTTTATATATTGAATTAATATGTTTACACTAGACTTCATACAAAATAACAATGTTCCATTGGTTACCATTAAACATGCAGCCGCCTAGTGTGGTGATTTAATATATGTATATTATCTGTGAATGTCTATGTCAAATGTCATGTATTTATAAATAAATAAATAAATACTACTTATGAAACGAGGTTTACTGTTCACAGAACTACTAGTATATATTTAACCTTTAAATATTCATTACCTAGTTGAATAATATTCGTATTTTACCGGTTTACCTAAAAGATGCACAAAAACTCGGCTATGAATTTGTAATGTGTATCTTTAAAAAAAATCTAGTTCTATTAAAGACAGTCTCCCTTTATTAGACCAGTTGCATTAATTCTACTCTTTCTACTGCTAATACAACTAGTAGATATTACTACTTCTTGTGTATTTTCAAACTAACCTAGGGGACACCCTCACAAGGCTAAAGCAAGTACACGAATCTAGCAAAAACTAATTTGTCCTCTGACCAGGATATTAATTTTTTATGCGTTGTTTAGAAATTCAAAATATGGATGTAATATTCTTGGGATCGACCAAATTTTGGAACCCTCCTAAGTTCTTCCATCATCCCATGGACAAAGAACTTTTGTCAGCGCTAAGCAACTACTACAATTTCAGAGGCAAATCGATTCACATCCTTTCAAGGGGATTACGATGAAAAAGGTAGATTAACGAGTTTGTGGAAGGTACTTTTTTTTTTTTTTTTTTTTTTTATTTCCTTTATTTTTTCCCAATTTACATATTTCACAATACAAGTTTTTTAATAATATGAAAGGGAACCCACTAAGGCGCAGCCTGTGCGTGGGTAATATAATTTAATACATTAGATTTTTGTACCTAAAAATACATAACAGTAAAAATAAAATAAAAAACAGTAAGCATAATAAAGAAAAACGGTAGGCTTATAATAAAAGTTATTCTAAAAGATTGTGCAAGAGGAGCATATTAAAAATAAATCAAAGTAAAAATAAAGATTGTAAGATAATATATATGAATTAAAAGAACACAAAATAAAATAATAATAACTATACAGAAACAAAATAGAAAAAAGTAAAAATTATACTTATTATAACTTTTTACCAGCTAATATTATTAAATGATAACTTCTAAAAATTTTGACAGCCCGATTATACGATTTCCTGCGGAAAAATTCTAATATTTTTAAAGTAGACTTCTTGTTATATTTCGTCGTTCAACTCTGTAAATGCGATCTGAGCTTTGTCACAATAAGCTTTTGACTTTGTTCTTTTAAAATCAACTAGGTAAAAGGTTTTCACGTCCGAAAATATTTTAAAAGCTGACATCAAAGAAAATGTTACTTTAAACTCTATTTAAAAAAAAAAATAATAAAGAAATAGCCGACGTGTACCAACCAGTTTTGAGGTTGTGAGACCTTTTTAAGATATACAATTCCGTAGTATATCATTTTTATGTATCTGATAAGATTTAGCGAGCGTTAGAAAGTAAAATTCTGAAAATATGTTAATTGATTACAAAACATCGACTTTTCTTTACTTTCTATAAATATAATATGTGTGTATTATATATATAAACCTGAAGGAATTCTCTAAATTATAGCGAAAACCCTATCAAAATCTATTGCATAGTTAAGAAGAACTAAGCGCACAAACAGACAGTCGCGGATAGCGACTCTGTTTTATACTATTTAGTTTAGCGATTTCGACTTCTTGCTATTTTTTATTTATTCAAGAAGCTGCTCTTAAAATATCCAAACTTTGCGAGTTTCTGTTTTTTTCGGTAGCGCTATCCACAATATTATTAATGACGATATTACTCTTAAATTTTGACTACGAAAAACAATATATGTAAATACAAGTACCTACATAAAATATCTTCATGCAAGCGCTTTGTAGTCAGGAGTTTCTATAAATAAATATATATATTTATAGCGTCGTCTTTTGTGAAAGGCTCTGTAGGTTTTAAGTTTTATCAGAAATAAGTGATATGGTTTTACATAAGTAGTACCTACTCTAAATTAACCATCCATTGTTAAATACTTTATATTGTTATAATCATTATTATTTTTAAATTATTATGCAGAGTCTGGATTCAAGCGTCGTACCACACTGGAAAAAGTTATTAGTCCTGTCAATCTAATGGTATTTGCGTCATTTTTTGTTCTACATAAATAATAATAATATGAAAATTATTTCCTTGCTTGTACATTATTACTTTTACGTGTATGTATATTGTTGTGCATGTTCAATGAGATGTTATTATTGTGTATGCTTTATGGGATGTGTGGGATTGCACAAACCACCCCACATTCCGGAATAAACATTTATTTTATGCTTCCGATTTTGTTGTCCGGGTTAAATCTTCCCCATAGGAAAAACTAAACCCTTCCACTCACTTTTCCACAAATGATCAGCTAGTCAATCAACACTATGCAAGTGCATTACATAAGTAAAATAAATACAAAACAATACAAGAACAACAACACGTCAACTCACCAGAGATCAAATGGGAAAAAAAAATTCACCGACTCCAGATATTTTCATATCAGAGGGTTCGGCTCGGTAGAACTTCTAACAGGGCCTATAAATCCTACTGATCCCTCAACATAAATATTTAAAAAATCTTTCGTTATCCTACATGTATTCAAAATGACCGACTTTTGCATCTTTATATATAAATTTTTTGATAGATCTAATACGCCTAAATTTTTAATGAGAGAGCTAGGTATAATGCCAGTAGCCGAAATAACGAATGGTAATATTTTTATAGTCTGAGAATGCCAAATTCTTTTTATTTCGTTTCCTAAATCTGTGTATTTTCTTATTTTTTCATTAACAGATTTTTGAATGTTACAGGAATTTGGAATAGCGACATCAATGATATAAGTTATTTTTTTAATTTTGTCATGTAAAACTATATCGGGTCTATTATGACTAATCGTTCGATCTGTCAGTATAGTTTTATCATAATATATTTTATAAAATTCGTTTTCTAAAAATGAATTTGGTTCGTATTCATAATATGGTACTATATTACGGCAGTCAATCAAGTTATGTTTAATTACCAAATTTTGGTGAATTATTTTTAAAACTTGATTGTGCCTAAATGTGTACTCGGACGGTGCTAATATAGAACATCCCGATATAATATGTTCTATAGTTTCCGGAAAAGCCAAACATTTTCTACACAAATCATCAATTTGATTTGTATCTTTGATTATATGCTTTCTATAATTTTTAGTATTAATGACTCTATCCTGAATGGCAAGCATAAATCCTTCTATTTCTGCGCTCAACTCTCCAATACTCAACCATTTGTTTGACGAAAATTTGTCAACATACGTTTGGTTGAGATAATTGAAGTGTTTTGCGTGTAAAATTTTATTTGACCAGGAATCTAATAGTTCCTGGTTGGGATTTATAAAAATGTTGGCATTCTCATCGTATAAATTTAAAGGTGTAATATTTCTATCTGCCTTGCAAATTATTTTGTGCATTTCTGAGCTATGAGCTTTCCTATGGAAAAAAGTTCTTAGCATTTCTACCTGATTATTTTTCAAAGAATTTATTTTGACTATGCCTCTACCTCCTAAATTTCTAGGTAAATTAACTCGTTCTATAGCTGAATTTGGATGATGGCAATTAAATTTTGTTAGTGTAGTTCTAATTAATCTTTCTAAGTTATCTAAATCTGTATTGGACCATTTAATTATGCCAAATGAGTACGTTAATAGAGGTATTGCCCAAGTATTTATTGCTTTTACTAAATTTTTAGCAGATAGATTGCATTTTAAAATTTTCCTGATCCTAGTTTGAAATTTAATCCTTATATCATTTTTAATACTAGTATGGTCTAATCTATTTGATTGTGGGTATCCTAAATACTTATAAACCTCATCCCTTTTCATACTAGTAATTTGGAAATTTCTAAATATACTTTCGTCCCCATCTACAATTTTGCCTTTCTCTATATGGATCGTTCTACATTTATCTAAACCAAAAGTCATTTTGATATCATCTGAAAAGTTTTTAACTACCTCGATCATTTTCTCTAAATTTTGTTCAGAATTCGAAAATAATTTTATGTCATCCATATATAATAAATGCGAAATTGTACTACTCTCCCTTGTATTACCCTTAACTTTTATTCCAAACTTGCTTTTAATTAACATTTTAGATAGAGGATTCAATGCTAAGCAAAACCAAAGAGGACTCAATGAGTCTCCTTGAAAAATTCCTCTTTTAATTGAAATGCCCGGTATTACTATTTTCTTACCTTTTAAATTGATAAGTAAATTGGTATTCCAAAAGGACATAATATTTTCCAAAAAGCTAATAATAATGGGGTTAATTTTATATATATTTAATACTTTGATCAGCCACGAGTGCGGGACACTATCGAAAGCCTTTTGGTAGTCTATATAGCAAGTATGTAAATTACGTTTTCGAGTTTGAATCTGTTTTAGAATTACAGAATCGATAACTAATTGTTCTTTACATCCCATATGTTTTCTGCGACAACCTTTTTGTTGTTCAGATAAAATATTTTTTTTTTTTTCATCTAAATGAGTATATATTAAATCTGTTAAACAAGAGGTTAAAATTTTGTATATTGTCGGTAAACATGTAATGGGTCTGTACTGAGAAGGATTATTAATATTTTCGCTTTTGGGTAACATATAAGTAATGCCCTTAGTTAGAAAATTTGGAAAATTTTGAGGTTGACTGACAAATTTTGAAAGATTTTTTGCCAAAAGAGGATGTAAAGTAGTCAGACGTTTGTACCAAAAATTATGTATCCAATCGCAACCCGTGGCTTTCCAATTATGAGTATTTTTAATAATTTTGGATAACAATTCAACCGATATATTAGAAAAACTCATTTGTTCAATACCTGAAAAATTGAGTTCTTCATTTTCTATCCATGGAGTTGAATCGTTATGTTTTATATCTTTACTCCAAATTTTAGTCCAAAAATCGCGCATATCTGATTCAGATGGCAACGGAATATTATTATTCGAAATAATATTTTGTTTATCGTCAAGTTTGGAATAAAATATTTTTTCATTTTTCTGGAATAATCTATTATTATTTTTTTTATTATACGTATAATTATATCTTTTTAATCTACTAGCTTTTACGCCTAATTTTTGTTTTAATAAATCCAATAAATCATTGATTATATTTTCATTATTATGACTATCAATGTTATAACCAAATTTTCTACCAATTTCATCTACATGTCTCAAAATTTTCCTACTTCTATTTCCATTTTTATATTCTATTACTCTAGCTATGTTACTTCTTAAAAAGACTACATCATTTTCTAATCTGATCTGCCATTCTGGTTTACTATAACTATATGATCTATCGTCATAGGATGATAATTTAATTCCTAACTTATTACAAACAGTAATCGCACTAGCGTATACTATTGTATGAAGATCTAAAAAACTAATTTCGTCAAATATGATTTTTGGTAAAATTATGTTATTTAATTCAAAAATTAATTTAGATAATTTCTTTGACGTATGCAATTTCGGTAATTTTGGTCTAACTGTTGGCTCTACATCTATATATCTGTTTATATTATTATGAAGTAAGTTAGCTAATTCTACTACATTTTCATCAACAAAGTTTAAATTTGCAATGTTGATTTCCCTAAGATTATAAATAACGTCTAAGTTATTTGAATCTACTGTAATATCATTGGACATTTCGACTAGAATATTATCCAAACTATCTACATTCAATGCATCTGATATGACATTATTACTTGTGTTAATTTGTTCTAAATTATTTCCCCTTTGCAATCTATCTGCTACTTCCCTTTTAATCTGTTCTAATGTGACTACAGAAATTAAATTATTTTTGAAAATAGCTCGCTTTTGGTCTGCTAATCTTTGTTCGCTTACTTGGGCAATCGGATAATTTTGTGAGAAAAGTAAATGTAATTTTTTCCTGTATAACAACATATCTGTTTCTACTTTGGTTACATAAAAATATGAACGAACAATGAACATATTGACATCGTTCGTCCATTTCATACGCTGTCTAGGAATACCTGCTTTTGTTTTTTGGGGTCTTAGACTATCCATGTTCATCTGTACAGATGACATAATAATCCCCTGTTCATCTACGTTGGTTGCAAATGACATTGTTGTCATTTTACAAAACAACTTGGAGATGATTGTATCTTTACTACTACATTCCAGTAACCAAATCAATAAATAATTTTCAATGTGACCAAATTAAATATTCTAATCAAACTACCTTTCGACATAACAAATCTATAATTTCCAATTCAACTACCTTTCAATATTACGAATCTATGATATATTATATTCCAGAAAAACGTTATCAACATAAAAATATACCATTAAAATATATTTTTATTTTTTTCAAATAAATGTCAAATATTGTTGTTTACCTTGGTTACTGGGGTCCTCAAATAATTTTTTTTTAAATCCTATTTATTTACCTAAATATCCTATGGCTTACTGGCAGTTTATTTAATGCGTTATCTGATATACTCTTCTTTAAATATTTATATTTTTTGGGATCAAAACTAATTCGTTTCTATCTGATATTACAAAAAATAATCAGAGAGCAAATGCAAAGTATATGCCTAAACTAGCGTTGCTAACAATTATTATTATTATTATTATTATTATTATTACTATTATCTCATCAGACTTTTAAACACACACACAAACTCACACTTACACACTCTCTCTCTCTCACACACACACACACACACACACACACAAACATAACACACACATTGAAATATAGCACACTAGGTACTATACCATAATCCTATCGAATGGCTAAACATTGTGAAATTGTTTAAGATCTTATAAAGAATAAAACTTCCATAAATTTTTACCTTATAAGGTACGGTGAACTCAAGATATTGCAGGGGAAGATTGATGGAAATCGTTTTAAGGTAAAGAAGTCGCACCTCGGGGCTTCTAATCGTAAGTAACTGCTAAGAGTGCAGTTCCGGTTCTAGTTGCTCCGGAGTGGTGTCTGTGGGGTGAAGATTGTCTCGATGATAGGTAATCTCCGGTACGAGAGGGCACTAGGAGATTAATAAGTGGATTTGTAAAGTGTATTTTTAGACGAACAACTGTCGAAACCGGCGCGTGCTAATAACTTTTATTTCTCACGCAATTCAATATAATATAAGTTCATTAGTACAATTACATAGTATTAGATACTCTCGGTGCTGCTTGGCATGGTAGTTTGCCGTGATCAATGGCAAAATCTGAATAGACAGGTACTTCATGAGAAGGGGCCGCTTCTTCGACTCGATGTTGTATAATACGGCTCGAATATGGAACGAGTTACCGGCATCTGTTTTTCCTCCTTCATAAAACCCGCATCAATAAATCCCTCCCTCCAGCCCCTATCTTAACCCGCCTCACAACGCTGCCCAACAGGGTGGCGACATAGCTCCCCTGCCTTTACACTGTATAGTCGGGGGCGCTCCGTGTGAAGTGTCACATAAATTTATTTTCTTAAATGACAAAAAATGCCCTCGAATAAAAATGTCTGTAAAAATATGTCTATGTGGATACTCAAAGAATGTAATTTAAATTTATATTACAGTAAAAAATATATATTTAAATTGGTAATTTATCTACCAATATAATCCCATACGTATGAATTACAACTTTTTTTTATCTGATCCGCAATCTAGATTGAATTTCTAATTAGCTTCCTGATGGCATTTCTCTCTCGTTTCGGTATTGTCTGTCCTCCTTCTGTATCCCTCAGTTGGGATGGAAATAAAAGGTTTTTGGCGGAATAATCAGTGTTGGTATTTTCCAATCTAAATCTGAGTAATCTCAGATTAAGCCACGCGGATTAAATTTAACCATCACAATGTTAATTCAGTACAATCAGTCGCGACAGTATATTGCTTCTCTGAACTGACTGTATTGATTTAGTGTCTGGATTTCTGATTTCAGAACATTGGTTAACAATTAACTGGAATGGTTTATATATTAGAAAAAAAAAACCCATCTCGATAAGTCTTTGATGTTACGTTTTAAGTTATACACACGCGCGATCTACTGCACCTACATCAAACAAATTGGACACAATTTATTCAAAATATGAAAATTATGTAAAAACCATTCGTGTGGTGATAATTTCGCGTTTTTTTTTGTTTTATTGATTTATATTAATGCAATTACAAAGGAGATTCATAGAAATGAAATGGTTTATGTAACACTTGTAATTAATATAAAATGTTATGTTGTTTATTTTCGGCTACGAGTAGAATCGGATGGTCGATCACCACCATTCCAGAATAACTCGAAAATTTGGGAAACATTAAAAGTAGCGAACATTTTTTTTCAATAGAGACCCGATCTAAACAACACATGTCAAAATCACTACTACTTCACCTTTTGTAGGGCAAAACTCCCCACTGACTGGTCTAATATATAATATGTATCGATAAAATTTTCTATTTTCTTTTTTGTACAATATTTTTTTTAATATTTGTATAAGGCATGCTAATCTTCTGCACTGTTTAGAGGTATGATTATAAACTGTAATTTTGATGTAAAACCTTTTTAACGGACGCAAATTAATAAATAAATACATGAAGTTCTATTTTTCAGCGTAACACTTCGTCCCTCAAAAGCGTTTTCGAAATTTTATACATGGTTTTCCAATAAGAGGTGTTATTTTGAATAGCCCGCTATTTCGGTAGATGTTGCTTTTGAAGCTGTCATTTTTTGATATTTGACAAGTAGAAACTACGCCATTAATAAAAATGGAACGATACACGCTTCAACAACGCATTGAAATTATTAAAATTCACTTGAGTGAATCAAATGCAAATCATCTTGAGTGATGAGGCCCATTTCCACCTCGGTGGCTTCGTCAACAAGCAAAATTGTCGCATCTGGGGCTCGGAAAACCCAAGAGTTATTGTTGAAAAGCCTCTCTATCCTCAACGTGTGACTATTTGGTGCGGTTTATGGTCCGGCAGAGTCATTAGACCTTACTTTTTCGAAAATGAGGCTGGAGCAACAGTTACGGTGAATGGATTGCGCTATCGAGAGATGATTAATGATTTCTTATGGCCGGAATTGGATGGTATTGATCTGGACAACGTTTACTGTCAACAAGACGGCGCTACGTGCCACACAAGCAACGAAACCATTCATCTTTTACGATTGAATATCAAAATAACACCTCTTATTGGAAAACGTTGTATTAAATTTTTCTGATAAGGTTGTATGGCATTTCTGCAGTTTTATTTGGTCATTTTTTTCGATGCCTCTAAATTTAATTTGTCAATCTTAAGTTAGCTTACTTCGTTGTGTGTGCTAATAATTTTAGGAACAAATTAATATAAGAATTATTTTACATGTTCAATTAACAATATGTTATGATATTTATGTACACAAAAAAATATTATTTATTTATAGGGACCATACCTGTTCTACATAATACATAAATGTTTCATTTCTACCCCAAAACTGCCGTCTTACAGGTACCTAAAGTGAAAACAAGTCTGTATTATGACTGTATGTTGTTTTATTAACTGTTTTTTGTTTTTTTGTTTCAGGTAAGGAAGACTTCCAGGTTTTCTTAATTGGCTAGTTAGCAGTTTCACCATACAAAATGTAAGTTACTAATAGTAAAATAAAAAATAAAAAATTATAAAACATCTGACCCTTGTTCATACAACTAAATCAAGTAACCTGCCTAATATACCCAACAACATATTAATAGTTCTATAATTTTACTTAAAAACGTTCATTTAATCTTGATATTTCTAAATTCACGTGACACGTTAACTTTTGATCTGAAGTTAAGCTTAACTTTCCAGTATTTTTTTAAAATCCACTTCCCATTTCACAACGTTAATTATACTTTCATGTGACGTTGATTGATGAGTTTCGTTTTAATTAATGCAATCAGTTTCATTATCATAAAGTACAATTATAACATGCTGAAAAGTTCCGCAAAAGTTTCCGCCATTACCTACTTGCGTTTCCTGAAACTTCAAATATTATAGAAGCTTGGGAACTTTTCCGTTTGTTTATTATCCGTTTATTTTGCATTCTTGATATTTCCCAATGATATTATATGACCAGCGCGTTCCCTTGAAAAATCATAGGATAGTCTAAATTCTCGACAAATCAGTTTCAATTTTGGTAATGGAAATTATTAGAATTTTCCATTAAAAATATTATATTATAGATACCTATATAAATACCGCGACTTCTTCACCCAACAATCAGTTCCAATTTTGAAAATGACGCTTAAATTCAATACATGTTTGAGTTCATTGAATCATATTTCACGCGGGACTAACTATACATCACAGACAGTCGAAATTCGTAAATCTTTATTATTTGAGTTATTTTCTAAACAAAAAAAGTTTTTCTCTTAAAATTTAATTTTATGAAATTTCAATTTAATTTTATGAAATTTTAATTTAATTCATTAAAAATTATTTGCTGGCGTTGTTTGTAACAGTTGTCAACTCTACATGTTCAAAATACCACACGGCAGGACAGATGTTCTAACACAGCATAGCATGGTAAAAGGATTATTAACTAAATTTTCTAAAACAGTAGATCAAAAAATACTCTTATATGAATCTTCTCAAATGTTGATAATGTCAAAATATGAAGTAGTAATGGATATCTAATTAATCTGTCGTATAACGTACGTATTTTTTTTTAAATAAAAAGCCCCTTGGACCTAATTATTATAGGCCGTCTTTTTTAAATGCTTACTGAGTACTAAAATATTTTTTTTAATCTAGAAAGTGTCTCGGATAAACATTACCGATTTTTATGTATGTGGGATACCAAATATACCTATTGACTTTTTCTAAAAGTCTAAATGAATATTCCAATTTTTTACTGGAACAAATTTTGATGAATGAAAATGATAAATGAATGAACAACCCAAGATCTCGGGTTCTGTTTCATATTTCGTTTAGTTTTATTAGTATTATCTTCTTCTTCAATGATATATTACATTGATGATTATATCCTCTAAAAGTTATAAAAGAAAAGTTGTAAATTTAAAAATAAAATGTATTATTTCTGGATGTGGTTGAATTTCTCATCAAGCTTTTCGAGGCGTTTACAGTTTTTTTTAAATTTAATCTTTCTCTTTGCGTGTGTAATCGTGTTTAATTATCCGTATTTTTTTTTTGTTTTATTTCAGGAACATTTACGTGCTACAAAAATAGGTACTTTCTCTGGGAAGATATATTTTATAAAAGTTACGTAGAGAGTTATTATAATTTATCTTTGGTGCGATTTAGACTTGTAAGTGGGTACTTTGGAATATTTTTGCCGCATTACTCTAGTTATCCAGGGCCGCGATTTAGAAACGCCTTCTCTAAACTGTGATCTTCTCAACACATGCTGAGAATTTCCCGGACGGACCGCATAACCAATGTGAATTTCATGACCAGAATATTCAAAGACAGAGATTGTCAACATTTACTGCACTGTACTTTGATCTGTATGAAAATAAAACAAACGAAATACTTGAGCTTTCTAAGGCGGACTCTGTAACGTAATGGCTTAGAGCACCGCCATCTTTATTTCTTAAACTGTGTTGCAGGAAATGTACTGAAAGTTAAAGATAACTGTTTTTGGACTTCGTTTGACCGTTTGTTCTATAGGTTTAGGATGAATTTTGCAAGCGGCCAGAGTTTATGCGAATGAATGAAACGATTTATTTAACGTTTTTGTAATATTTTGAATTGAATATTGTTAAAAGTACATTCGTGGTGATGTAGACACATTAAGGTCAGATACTTTGAATATATTTACGATTATAACATAGTTTAATTAATCTTTCTCTGTTACTAAAAGCTTAGTAAAATTTCGAATTATAATTTATTTGTTATATTGTATATCGAAAATCAAATAGTTGTGTATATTTACTGCCTTGACAGTTAAATCAACCAACATTTTCTTTTTAATCTGTATAATCTGGGCTGGAATATTATTTTTATTTTTTGCCTTCTTGGATAAAAATGTTTCTGTACTCAAAAATTTTTGTTGTCTACAGCACGGCCAGAGAAATAAATATGGCATTTGCTAAGACTGAACATGGATAAATTAAAAAGTTAAGAGACTCGTACCTTACTGAGACAATGTGTGGTTTCACCGAACTAGGTTCAGTTCGATACACTTGAGATTTAGTGCGTTTAGTATCTTACATAAATTCGTTCGTCCGACAGCTCAGGTACAAAAATCATTCGCGAACAAAACACAGATCTAATGGAGTTTCTTTCCATTCGTAAATACACACAAATCACTTATTAATTCAATAAATTCAATTATTTACGAGGCTTTTGGCTTTGAAATAGCGAACGTAGCAATACATTCGTGACTTGGGTGTAATATTCGTTGAAAACTTGTCATTCAATGAACACATCAACTATATAACTAATAAGGCTTTAAAGATGCTTGGCTTCCTTTGCAGAACTTTAACCGATTTTAAGTCCATAGATTGTATGAGAACCCTCTATATTTCATTAGTCAGAAGTCAATTGGAGTATAATTCACCTATTTGGTCCCCTTTATATAAAGTTCACTCCAATAATATAGAAAGAGTTCAGCACAAATTTCTTAAGTACGTAAATTTTAAGCTCGGAATTCCTATTGATTACAGTAATTATGTCAGTTTGATGAATCAATTGCATCTAATAACACTGTCTGACAGGAGAATTATTTCAGACCTGGTTTTGTTACACAGAGTCATTAACAACTTAATTGATAGTCCTGCCATCCTTGCCATTATTAAACTACATGTGCCGACTAGGAATACAAGACAAAATATAACATTCTTCTGTAATACATACTCGACCAACTATCAGACACACTCACTGACCAATAGGATGCATGATCTGGGCAACAAGTATGGGGGTGTTATTGATTTATTTATTGACTCCATATATAGAATTAAGCATAATCTACACCAACACTTTGTTGAATCCTACAAATTAGAGTAGCTTTGGTAAATTTATTTATTTATTTTATTAGGTACAATATTTTTTACAATTCAAGGTTTTCAGTAATGTAGGCCTCACTGGGTGGCTTGCCCGTGCTGAGGCCTTCATTTTATAATATAAAAAAAAATACATAATACATTTAATGAGAAAAATTATACATTTAAAAATAAAAATACATAATAATATATTTAAAATTAAAAAAAAAAATAGTACATTGAAAATAATCTTGTGTGTTTGTGAGTGATGTGTGTTTATATTGGTTTTGTCTGTTACGTGTAGGTTTTATTTTTATTTTATGCTATGAAATTTTGGTAATATTGTCTTTTTTGGTCTTTAATCCATTTTGTAATTTTGTGTGTGAATTTATTTTTATTTTCCTCAATTTTAATATCAAGTTTTAAACTGTTGAAAGCTTTTATTGCGTGGTATTGGTAGTGTCTTTGTCCAAAGCTTGAATTTACTGTCAGAGTTTTTATGTTTTCTTTGTACGCTTGTCTAACTGGTCTGTTAGTGTTATTTTGTGTATGTTGAAATTTATTTTTTTTGTCGAAAATGTAGTTTAGTAGTGTTTTAACGTATAATTGGCGTATATCTAGTACGTCACAGCTGTTGAATATTTGGTCTATATCAGTCAGTCTATGTTTTTTTAGTATTACCTTTAAGATCGTTTTAATGATTTAATGATTATTAGTTTTAATGATTTGTTTTATATGTAGTGTTGCTGTAATTTCTTTTTTACTTTATGTTACTCTTACGTTTTACTAATGTTGCTTCATATTTTTTAATATTTTCTCACTATACTTGTAATCACAATTTTACAAGTGTGTATTTTTTACCTTCTTTAAAATGGATTAAGTACATCTATTTACTGTCAATATCTCCTGTATAATACATATTCTCTTATTGTACTGCATCATGTATCACTTCTATGTAAAAGCTTTTTTGGGCGTATATATATATAAATAAATAAATAAATAAAACACACAAGTTAAAAAAATGACAACCTACTGCCAGTAGGACGTCTCATACAGCGTTCCGTATTCGTCATAGTTTAAGGGAGTACGTATGGAGTAAGCGTATCTTGTCATCTCGGTCGCACTCGTGATGTGGAATGTAGTATTCGCCGCAACTTTTAAGTATTTATTTTTTAAATTTAATTTGAATTTGGTGTGGCCAGTTTCTTCGATTCATTTTACGGAATATTTCAGTACAATATTGAAGTCACTTTGCAAAAGCTTGATATTTATTTATGAATGTAAATAAGTCTGGCTGACAAATGCTAATATGGTGGCACGTATATTAACTTTCAGTTGATGGATCTGCGCTGCTCAACAATAATTTGACAGGCCCTAACGCGAGCCAGCCCCACCAGTGGAGGTTGTTGACAGTTTCTTCGTTTAAATGCTAATGCTTTTACCAGCACATTCATACTTTACCCCTTACCCTCCCTTAAAACCTTAAACTTAACATTTATGTGAATAATCATTATGTTACAATCGACGAGAACACTGGTATGACTTATTAATTTATCCCGCATTGTCAAAATATGCTTTTCTGTTACATTTCGTACGTAATGCGAAACAACATCCCAGAATAACCTAACAATATTTAATTATTGAAGACAATATTAGCGATTCCTAAACGAAAATCTGAAGCAGATAAATCAGAAAATGATACGGTCACATCTAGAATTTGATACCATAATGATGTAGGACTTAGTTTAAAACCCGCTTAAATTAAATCCACGACGCCTGGATGTGAACCCGAAGGATGTGACACTCGGATATTAACGGATCATAATGTAGATGTAGATATTCTCGCCAACTTCATCGTAGCTTATTTTATTATTCACGCGTACATTACACTTACATTTCTAAAACTTGATACAAACGCTCAATTTAGTTATATATATTTTTTTATTAAAGCAATTAGGTAAATATGTATATTTAAATAGTATTTACAGTTTCTACATATTATTACGTAATAAGTAAGATCAAGAAAGGGAAGCTAGGATGGTTTGAGCATGTAGAGCGAATGAGCGAAGAAAGGAATGTAAGGAAAAAATACGATGCAAATGTGAATGGTAGCAGAAGTCAGGGACGCCCGAGGAAGACATGGCACAACCAAGTGAATCAGATACTTGAGTCGGGCCATGTCAAGAGTCATAATAATAGAAGAGTATGTATGAGACGATGTGTGAATGTGAATGAGGCAAGGAGTGTGTGCCAAGACCGAGTTGTTTGGCGGTCCGTCCTCTCTGCCTACCCCTGCGGATAAACGGCGTGATGGTTAGTTAGTTATATATTATGAGATTTGAATACCACTCTTCCATGGAAGTCTTAGCTTGGGTCTTAGCTTAGTCTTAGTTTACGGTACATTATTCTGGTTATTTATGATTAATAGTATTACAGATAAATGTATTATGTGATGTAGTAAGTACATACACAGCAGTGAGAAAGTAAAACGTAATTATATAACATGTTTGGTAAATGTGGTATAAATGTAAGTGGTTAAAACGTATCTAAAATAATGTGATTAGCAATAAAACTTAATATTATGTATATTTTCTGAGAACAAATAGTCATTTATGGAAAATGAATGAGACATAGGTTGTTTTAATATTTTAAAATTAGTTTAAAGATAAATAAGTTTTGATTTAATTTAGTTTTAAGTAAACTTTGATGAGGTGAGCACAACTCACGAAACATGCCGGTATCTAAATAATAAACGGTGGTTAAAGCGAAGTGTTTATTATTTTTTCTTATTTTTGTGGTAAATCGTACCAATCTCCTGTTGTACGCATCACAACTTAATCTTTTCCTTAAAATCTACATTCTAGAATCTTCCACAGCCGTTGTTTATCCCCGTTGTTCCTTGAAAATGTAAATTTGAAAGATTCGCAGAAGTTTTTTTCCACTTTAATGGAAAAAAGTTGATCTTATTACGTCAATCTCTTCCTTTTCGGCTTTGATGGATAATCCTTAGAGTATCCAACAATGCGCTGAAGGATGTATGAATCAAATAAGTTTCAGCAAGTAGAAAGGTTAGACTGAAGGTATAATATACTTGATTTCGCCTTCACGTATATTTAATTACATTCTTAGAAAACAGTTGGGTCCATCGATGGTATTTTCGTATTTGTTTAGATCAGATTAGACACGGTCTCCGGAAACTAGTGAATCTACTCCACATACGAGTAGATAGCATTCCTTTTTTACGATATGAGATTTTTAAAAACTTTATTCGTCTACTAAAGGGTTAAAAACTTTATGATCTGAGATTTAAAAACACTTTATTCTATTTATTCGTCTACTAAAGGGTTAAAAAAACTTTATAATCTGAGATTTTAAAAAACTTTATTCCGTAATTCGTCTACTAAAGGGTTAAAGAAACTTTATAATCTGAGATTTTTAAAAACTTTATTCTATTTATTTGTCTACTAAAGGGTTAAAAACTTTACAATCTGAGATTTTTAAAAACTTTATTCCATTATTTGTTTTCTAAAGGGATAAAAACATTATGATCTGAGATTTTTAAAAACTTTATTCTGTTCTTTATTCTAAAATTCAATAAAAATATAATAAGAAATAATAAATTATTGAAACAAAATTAAATACAACTGTA
>JAIUSX010000524.1:0-75221 GCA_026573805.1 Hesperophylax magnus
AATATTTTACTGTGTTTTTCGACGACTTTCGATGTTTTAGACCATTTTTCATGTTTTTTTACAATTTAAGATAAAAATAACGTTTTACTATAATTCTTGTGGTTTTATGACGTTTTTACATATTTTGCGTGGTTTTTCAATATTTTTCTGTGTTTTTCGACGACTTTCGATGTTTTACACCATTTTCATGTTTTTTTTCAGGTTAAGATAAAAATAACGTTTTTCTGTAATTTTTCAGGTTTTATGACTTTTTTACACATTTTGAATGGTTTTTTAATATTTCAGTGTTTTTCGACGATTTACGAATTTTTATATCAATTTTCATGTTATATTCCATTTTAAAACAAAAATTAAGGTACTTCTTTAATTTTTCAGGTTTTATGACGTTTTTACACATTTTGCTTGGTTTTTCAATATTTTTCAGTGTTTTTCGATGTTTAAGAACATTTTGAAAGTTTAATTTCAATTTAAGACGAAAATAACGTTTTTCTGCAATTTTTGAGGGGTTATGACTTTTTTACACATTTTGAATGGGTTTTCAATATTTTTCAGTTTTTTTCGATGATTTACCAATTTTTAGAACAATTTTCATGTTATATTCCATTTTAACACAAAAATAAGGTATTTCTGCAATTTTTCAGGGTTTTATGACGTTTTTTCACAATTTTCATGGTTTTTCAAAATTTTTAGTGATTTTCGACGACTTTCGATGTTTAAAACTATTTTTCATGTTTTTTTACAAATTATGATAAAAATAACGTTTTACTACAATTTTTGTGGTTTTATGACGTTTTTACATATTTTGCATGTTTTTTCAATATTTTATTGTTTTTTTCGACGACTTTCGATGTTTTAGACCATTTTTCATGTTTTATTACAATTTAAGACAAAAATAACGTTTTTCTGTAATTTTTGAGGTTTTATGACTTTTTTACACATTTTGAATGGTTTTTCAATATTTTCAGTGTTTTTCGACGATTTACGAATTTTTAGAACATTTTTCATGTTATATTCCATTTTAACACAAAAATAAGGTATTTCTGCAATTTTTCAGGTTTTATGACGTTTTTACACAATTTTCATGGTTTGTCAATATTTTTCAGTGTTTTTCGACGACTTTCGATGTTTTAAACTATTTTTCATGTTTTTTTACAATTTAAGATAAAAATAACGTTTGACTTCAATTTTTGTTGTTTTATGACGTTTTTACATATTTTGCATGGTTTTTCAATATTTTACTGTGTTTTTCGACGACTTTCGATGTTTTAGACCATTTTTCATGTTTTTTTACATTTTAAGATAAAAATAACGTTTTACTATAATTTTTGTGGTTTTATGACGTTTTTACATATTTTGCATGGTTTTTCAATATTTTTCTGTGTTTTTCGACGACTTTCGATGTTTTACACCATTTTTCATGTTTTTTTACAGGTTAAGATAAAAATAACGTTTTTCTGTAATTTTTCAGGTTTTATGACTTTTTTACACATTTTGAATGGTTTTTTAATATTTCAGTGTTTTGCGACGATTTACGAATTTTTATATCAATTTTCATGTTATATTCCATTTTAAAACAAAAATTAAGGTATTTCTTTAATTTTTCAGGTTTTATGACGTTTTTACACATTTTGCTTGGTTTTTCAATATTTTTCAGTGTTTTTCGATGTTTAAGAACATTTTGATTAATTAATTTCAATTTAAGACGAAAATAACGTTTTTCTGCAATTTTTGAGGGGTTATGACTTTTTTACAAATTTTGAATGGTTTTTCAATATTTTTCATTTTTTTTCGATGATTTACCAATTTTTAGAACAATTTTCATGTTATATTCCATTTTAACACAAAAATAAGGTATTTCTGCAATTTTTCAGGGTTTTATGACGTTTTTTCACAATTTTCATGGTTTTTCAAATTTTTTAGTGTTTTTCGACGACTTTCGATGATTTAGACTATTTTTCATGTTTTTTTACAATTTAAGATAAAAATAACGTTTGACTACAATTTTTGTGGTTTTATGACGTTTTTACATATTTTGCATGGTTTTTCCATATTTTACTGTGTTTTTCGACGACTTTCGATGTTTTAGACCATTTTTCATGTTTTTTTACAATTTAAGATAAAAATAACGTTTTACTACAATTTTTGTGGTTTTATGACGTGTTTACATATTTTGCATGGTTTTTCAATATTTTACTTTGTTTTTCGACGATTTTCGATGTTTTAGACCATTGTTCATGTTTTATTACAATTTAAGACAAGAATAACGTTTTTCTGTAATTTTTGAGGTTTTGTGACTTTTTTACACATTTTGAATGGTTTTTCAATATTTTTCAGTGTTTTTCGACGATTTACAATGTTTTAGAACAATTTTCATGTTATATTCCATTATAACACAAAAATAGGGAATTTCTGCAATTTTTCAGGTTTTATTACCTTCTTACACATTTTGCATGGTTTTTTAATATTTTTCAGTGTTTTTTCGATGACTTTCGATGTTTTAGACCATTTTTTATGGTTTTTTACAATTTAAGATAAAAATAACGTTTTACTAATATTTTTGTGGTTTTATGACTTTTTTACATATTTTGCATGGTTTTTAAATATTTTACTGTGTTTTTCGACGACTTTCTATGTTTTGGACCATTTTTCATGTTTTATTACAATGTAAGACAAAAATAAAGTTTTTCTACACTTTCTGAGGTATTATGACGTTCTTACACATTTTGCATGGTTTTTCAATATTTTTCAGTGTTTAACGACGACTTACGATGTTTAAGAACATTTGAAATGTTTTATTACAATTTAAGACCAAAGTAACGTTTTTCTACAATTTTTAAGGTTTTAGGACGTTCTTACACATTTTGCATGGTTTTTTAAGAATTTTCAGTGTTTTTCGACGATTTACGATGTTTAAGAACATTTAAGATGTTTTATTACAATTCAATACAAAAATAACGTTTTTCTGCATTTTTTGAGGTTTTATGACGTTTTTACACATTTTGCATGGTTTTTCAATTTTTTTCAGTTTTTCGACGATTTTCGATGTTTAAGAACATTTTTAATGTTTTATTACAATTTAACTTTTTGAGGTTTTATGACGTTTTTACACATTTTGCATGGATTTCAATATTTTTCAGTGTTTTTCGACGACTTACGATGTTTTACACCCTTTTTCATTTTTTATTACAATTTAAGACAAAAAAAAGTTTTTCTACAATTTTTGAGGTTTTTTTACTTTTTTACACATTTAGCACGGTTTTTCTATATTTATCGGTGTTCTACGACGATTTACGATGTTTAAGAACAATTTTTATGTCATATCACATTTAAACACAAAAATAAATATTTCTGCAATTTTTCACGTTTTATGACGTTTTTACACATTTTGCATGTTTTTTCAATATATTTCACTGTTTTTCGACGACTTACGATGTTTTAGACCATTTTTCATGTTTAATTAAAATTTAAGACAT
Organism: Hesperophylax magnus; assembly: GCA_026573805.1. Classification (NCBI taxonomy): domain Eukaryota; kingdom Metazoa; phylum Arthropoda; class Insecta; order Trichoptera; family Limnephilidae; genus Hesperophylax; species Hesperophylax magnus. Next base: position 3,474 of record JAIUSX010000524.1, read on the forward strand.
AAATAAAGTTTTTCTAGAATTTTTGAGGTTTTATGACGTTTTTACACATTTTGCATGGTTTTTCAATAATTTTCAGTCTTCATGACGTTTTACGATGTTAAGACAATTTTCATGTTTTACAACAATTTAACACTAAAATAAGGTTTTTTTTACAATGTTTCATGTTTTACTATAATTTTACACAGCAATAAGGTTTTTCAATAATTTCATGTTTTACCCCAATTGAACACGAAACAAGAGTTGATCATGCCTATGGATGATGCCAAGATGAGCAACAAAGCCATGGAGATCTCGAGACGCCAGAATGTTGAACTTCCGCGAAGAAATCCGAAAGCGCAGGGTAGTAATTTTGGACCACTGCAATAGTTAGTTTGATAGCAAGACGACAGCTACAGAAGCCAGGAGTAATTGCTCCACCCAACAATGATTCGGCTCCCGACATGACGCGTCCAGTAAAATCAATCTTGACAGTTCCAGTTGATGATGGACCCTCAATTAGAAAAGATCTTGAATTGCCTCAACCATGAAATTAAGGATAACAGGCCGCTTACTCGAAGTATAATCTTGATAAGCCGCATCCTTGCAGTATAATCTTGATATGGTCTTGAAGTGATGAAGTTTGTAGAATTTAGAAGGAGATTGTCTATCGTGAAACGTCTGAATTGAAAACTAAACTAAAACTTACAATATGAATTACTGACATGAATAGAAATATGAATGATTTATAATAAAACCAAGAATAACTCGAATACCAAAGATTAAACTGTGGTGAAATTTCCAAGAGCTAGAAAACTAATTAACGGTTGCTAAAAAACTTACTGAGCGCCCAAAAAAAAATTTATTATTTACATTATTTTTTATTATTAAATTATAAAAGACAACAATGCTCGAAAGCCGAATAATCACACTCTAATGCAAAATCTATCAGACTGCCATCTATGAGCCAGAAGAGAAACAAACTAAAACCCCAAACCCAAGAAGAATAGGTTAAAATTATCAAAACCAAATCAATGAAACCGACTGCAATTGCAAAAACTTGTTACGAGCTCAATAACAAACTTCCCCAACTGCAAGTCAAAAGGAGTTTCAAAGAAAATGAAGAATTTGGCTCAAATGAAAATTGCAAAAGAAATTTCCCCAAATCTTAAATAACAACTCCAATAAACTCAAATGATAAATAAAAAGATAGAATATATTAAAGAGGTAAAATTATGGCTGAATGACGCAGATATTGAAACGCTTTTATTATAAATTTATTGATCCTTTCTACAACTCACTTGCTGAAACTTTATAAACTATTGTACATAATGTTTTCTCTTTACTTTTTATAATAACTATAATAAAAAAAAAACTTTTTCTTCTAATGTATATTATACTTTAGGTATTTGAAATATAGTAATCATTTTATATTACCCACACTCAGGCAGTGCCTTAGTGGGTTTTCATTTCTTGTGTATACTATTTTGTATTATATATTATGTTATTATATACTATCTATTAATATGTATAATATATGTAAAGAAATGAAAATAAATTAAGTAAAAAAAAAATAATAATAATAATAATAACAGATTACTATTATATATTAAAATTAGATAAATTCATCATAAGAATTAGATAATTATTTTTAAAAAAATTATTGAAAACCCATCAAAATAATTTCAATCAGACAATAATAATTAAGAATATAATTTTCATTTGCTTATCACTAGAGATCGGATTATATGCAACAAAAATAGCCCAAAATATGCATGCAAATATGCAATTAAAATAGCTAAAATATGCACGAAAATCCATAAAAAGGGTCAAAATATGCAACATGAAATAATACAGGAAGTCGTATTTTTACATATTTTTTTTATTTTAGTAAGCTATTAGTTCTCAATGATAACAATTATATTTTCGAAAATATCAATTATAAAATGTATTTAACAATAAAATTTACAATTTACCTTTAAAAACGTATATGACTAAGTACTGTTCTAAATGTTCTGTAGACAAATTGTGTCTACGATCGCTTAATATATTTTTGTAAGCGGAAAAGGAACGTTTTACGTCTACTGATGTGGCTGGACAGAATTTAAATTTGGGTGCGATTTTTGAACTTATTGTTCCGGGCAAAATTTCACCTGCCCCGTTGATGAAGTTATCAATTTGGCACAAAGGTTCAAACCCTGGGTTATTATTCAGTATGTTTTCAAATTTTTCTTTGAGTTTACTCGGGAATAGCTTTGGCAACGAGGAATTCATAAGGCGAATTTCCTTCATAACCTGAATAGATGCATTCAACGCCAATCCATGAGTTTCAAGCGTTTTTATACTTGCAGGTATGTAGGGGAAATGAGTGGTAATCATAGCTAGGTTTTTTTTTAATACTGGCGTCGTCAAACGATTCTTTGCACTGGAAAACTGCCAAAGCTTCTGTAATATCGAAGTCATTGATAACACCCTTGATGGCTTCAAAATGTTCATGGTAAAACATCGCAGCTTCGATCCATGTACCCCAACGTGTTATTACTGGCTCAGGAGGTAAAGGGATATTTGGCAGTTTTTCTTTGTAGGCCTTTATACGAGCAGGCGCCTTAAGAAACACTTTCTTTGCTGATGAAATCAGGTTATTTACATTCGCAAACGTGGATCTCACTTCTTCGGCGAGTCTGTGAATTCCGTGAGGAAAACACGTCACATGAATCAAATTGGGATAAAATACTTGGAGGGCTTTGCCTGCTTTGATCATATAGGGGGCAGCATCTGAGAGCAACACATACACATTTTCATCCGCAGAAGATTCAGAAAATATTTTTTTTATACCCTCATTCACAAATCTGGCTATCGTAGAATGATTTGCCTTTTCAAGTTCTCTGCAGGCCACCAAATAGGAAGGTGAAGGTTCAAGTTTTAATGCACCAACAATCAAATTTGCAATGTAACGGCCTCAAGTGTCGGTGGTTTCGTCAGCTGAAATCCATATGATGTTATCCTTGAGTTTGTGGGACTATTTTATCCTATCCCACATGTGGTAACACTTTTCAAATTAATCCGCCGCCTGACGCCCCAGATGAGCTAGGCGGGAGCGGGAAGAGAGGTCTCCGTTCATTCTAGTTCCAACTTTCGACCAGACCACCACTCTCCACTACCACCGTCTCCGCGTTCGTATAAATTGTAAATTCATTCTCCGAATAAATTCAACTAAGACCGCAGACCTTTATTTTTCAATCATCCAAACTCCTTGAACACTGATTTACGGTACAGGCAGCCACCGTAAATTACATAAATACACACATCACCGCCACACTGGTGACTCCACACATTGCTGCCATAAGTTCATTGCGTATTTCTTCCAGCACATGTAGATAAATTGATGGTATGTAATTTTTACGTAAAGTAGATTCATCCGGTATATTTTGATTTATGCAATATTTTCTGAGAAAATCCTACAAGGCAGGATTTTTCAGTTTGTATAGAGGGATATTGCTTGCAAGAAATGCTTCACATAGATCCATGCTAAAGTGATTTTGTTGTTTACCTTTGGAGGTTACTTCACTGTTACTGCTACTTGCCACTGTAAAAACTTGTTGTCGTGGGCCCTTCTTCTGCACTCGTGCGATATGAACACTGGTTTTGACATGCTGGTCTATTTGGAACTTTTTTGTGCTAGAAATGTTTTTTTCGCAAACTCGGCAGTATAAAACTTTTCCGTCGTATGTAAATATTCCAGGATATTCAGCTATCCACGTATGGACACTTTTTTTATCAGGGGGCATGGTTCACTTTCACAATGTACAACTTCGTGCAAACAAACAAAACACTAGACGAAACTCTAAAGAACAGCGCGTGCAACCAGTCAAAAACAAAATTAAAAATATACCAAATCACCCCTCATACGAATGAATGAATTGTTTTCAGCAATTAGCCGAATTAAGCCGAGTAGGCGCGAGCGCATGCGAAGATGAGAGAGGTTCCCCCCCGCTCCGGCCGCCGGCAGTAGCGATCAGTAAGATCAGTTATCAGTTCTTCGCTGGCCGCGCGCCTTGCTATCTGACGTCTATAGTGTCGCTATGTGAGGCATCTGAACGATATCAAGCGTAAATATGCAAGATCTCAAATTATTTGCTAAAATATGCAACTACCGCTGAAAAGGGTCTAAATATGCATTTGCATATGCAAATATGCAAATGCATATAATCCGGTCTCTACTTATCACAGTTATTTAAATTACCCATTTTAATAATAAAGATTAAAAAATTGATTTTATAAGCAATAATTTTTAGCCTGAAACGCGGCTTATCTCTTATTATTTTGCGGATAAGAGATAAGCCGCCATAGCTCAGTGGTCAGAGCTGTCGACCGAAAATCGAAAGGACAAGGGTTCCAGTCCCGTTGGCGTCATGTATCTTTTATCAGGAGATTTTTCAATGTGGATGAGTGTTTCAGGTTAATAATTATTGCTTATAAAATAATTGTTACCCTTTGTGCTATGCATAAAAAATCTTGTCTTAAACATTAGTTTAAAAAAAATAATAATAATTAATATTTTAAAAGTTCTAGTATTTCCACCAAAATATATAGACAATTTATCTCGACGCCATCTAGTGAGAGAGTTAGCGCTTACAATGCCTTTCTCATATAAAATAAAGTTGGTTGTTTCAGGTGAAAAAATGTAACAAGCAGTAATTGTTGAATGAAACATTAGTATATATTGAATTATTTCGCGGATAAGAGATAAGCCGTCATAGGTCAGTGGTCAGAGCTGTCTGCCGGAAATCGAAAGGACACAGGTTCAAGTCCCGTTGGCGTCATGTATCTTTTATCAGAATGTGGATGAGTGTTTCAGGCTAATAATTATTGCTTATAAAATAATTGTTACCCTTTGTGCTATGTATAAAAAATCTTGTCCTTAACATTTGTTTAGCAAAAAAAAATAATAAAAAAATGAGACGATCATGTTTATAATGAATAACAATGGCCAAAATAAAACTTATCGGAAAAGAACCATGCATGAGGTTTCATAAAACCTCAAAAATAGATAATTATTAGCTTCTGAGGCTCTCGTGGTGTGAATAGCATGGAAGTTTACCCAAATTATCAAGTGGAGAAAATTTAGTAAACTAAAAACACAGTAAAATCACCACCAAATTTGGTATAATAGAAGCATGCACAAAATATAAAACTACATAAAACAAAACTATGTGCTAGGAAAATTTACCGAAAACATGACTGAAATGTAAGTTGATATTTAAGGAAAGGTTGTCTACAGGGAAAAGACATACCAGTATTCCAAAACAAAGTGCGCAGTCACTATCACGGACTAAAGTTCTGTAAAACAAAATAGCACAATTCCGTTAAATTCAAATTCAAATTTATAAGTGGACAGAAATTAGCACAATCACAGTGGCCTGCTGAAGTTGCACAAATTAATGCCCAAGGATGTAACTAGCTAATTTATATAGTTTCAATGCGTGTGACTAAGTGTGAGTCAATCTCATGCGTTGAAAAGGAACAAAATACCCAAACTACGACTACAATAAAAACAAGGTAGACAGAACCCACACAAACAAACATATAAAGTCAATGTGAAGACACAAATTTTATATTTATAAAGTCATATCTTCACAGTGATTCCATACAAACATACCTATTAACATAAATAAGCAAACATAAGGCGAATCATGTAAGCTTATCACCAAAACAAAACCTATAATATAAATTTATGTGACACGAGAAAATATCCTCAATATAGAAAATGGAAGTCCCCCCTCGATGAACTGACTAATCATCGGGATCTTCTAGTTTTATTATATCTTTGATGTGGAAAGTACCAAGTGGCTTACCAGCCATATCCGCTAATTGATATGCCACCGGCAAAATCTTCCCAATGATTTTGCTGCAAATAAATTTAGGTGCTAGCTTAGCTGAAAAGTATTTACTAGCATCAGACAGAGCAAACGACCTTCTCCAGACAATGTTCCCGTCATCGTATTGAACATCCCTACGACGAAGATTATAATTTACCTCGTTGCGTTCATACGAACGTCTTAAGGACGTGCGAACATGGGAAAATATGTCGTTTAGTTCCTGCAAATCTGATGCCCACGAATCCCGAACTGAAAATCTAATGTCTTCAGCGTTGAAGTCAGCACCCTTATACTCGTTACCTGAAATTTCAATTTCCCTCCCGAAATTTAGGAAAAACGGACTATAGCCTGTAACTTCATGAACAGCAGTGTTAATAGCCAATTCAATTTCCGGAAGATGGTTACCCCAGGATCTGTGATCAGAACCTACGAATGAGCCCAGGGTTGATACCAGCACCTTGTTTATGCGTTCAACAGGATTGTTCTGCGGATGATATCTGCAATTATGGAACAGGTGACGGATGTGAAATTTATCGGCTAACGCTTACATGTCACGCGATATGTACTGCGGAACGTTGTCCAAGATAATCGTATCAGGTACACCGAATTTATAAAATATTTCAGTTTCCAGAGTTTCAGCAATGACCTTACCAGTAGCTCTTCTAAGCGGAAAAAGTCTTGTATACTTAGAGAAGAAATCTGAAACTACTAATAAGTAAGTATAACCTTTTTTGTAAGAACTGGGGTAAGGACCTAAAAGGTCCGTCGCTATCATTTGCCACGGGCGTTGTACAAGTTTAGGATCTCCCATGAGACCAGGGGGTAACAAATTTGAGCTCTTTTATCCCAAACAAATGTGACACTTACTTACAAAGGACTTGACATCCGCTGCCAATTTGGGCCAATAGTATTTTTGTCTAATTCTATTAACGGTTTTCATCATGCCAAAATGTGCACATGAAGGCGGAACGTGATGTTGAATTATGACGTTTTTCCTACACTCTTTAGGGAGAACTTCTTTCCAGTCATAAGACCTGTGTAGTGTCTCCATGCTCGGAATGTGTTTGAAAATAACCCCATTGCAAACTTTCCACGCTGGAAATTTCCCCGGATTAGCCAAAATTTTCTCTCTCAAACTTAAATACAAATGGTTGGAAGTGGAAAAGGACTGATCAATCAAGTCAACGTGTAAAGGGTCACGAGACAGTGCGTCCGGAACAATGTTGTCTCTACCACTCCTATGTATAATTTCAAAGTAAAACTGCTGTAGTCTAACAGCCCACCGCGCTAATCTACCCGACGGAGACTTAAGTTCGTAAGCCATTTCAAACTATAGTGATCTGTGATAACCTTAACCGGAATGGGCGATCCCTCAATGTAACTTCTAAACTTTTCGAATGCAAATATCATCGCATTTATTTCCTTCTCGGTTGTCGAGTGATTTTTCTCCTGTGCAGATAGTGTTCTGGAAATAAAGGATATGGGGTGTTATATGCCATTAATGTCAGATTGAGAAAGAACCGCACCTAGCCCAGTGTTGGATGCGTCGCAACTAATAGTGAATGGTTTGCTAAAGTCGGGTCAAGCAAGAACAGGAGCATTGACCAGAATATTCTTTAACTTGGTAAAAGCAGAATGAGCTTGTTCATTCCACACAAACTTTTTACCAGAAAACACCTTTTTGGTTAGATTATGCAAAGGTGCCGCAATTAACGAAAAATTTAAGACGAATCTTTTGTACCAAGAGAGTATACCGAAGAATCTACGCAAGCTCATTTGCGACGTTGGTGTGGGGAAGTCAACTATTGCTTTTACTTTTTCTGGATCAGTTCTCAAACCATCCTTATCAATAACGAATCCTAGGTATTTAAGGGAATCACGACAAAAGACTGACTTATTCACGTTAATTGTCAAACCCGCAGCTTGTAACTTTTGTTTAACCCGTTTTAAAAGTTCAATGTGTTCTTCAAAAGTAGAACTAATGATAATGATGTCATCAAGATAACAAAAAACCTTTCCATCGAACTCAGGACCCAAAACCTTGTTCATTATCCTCATCATCCGAGAACTCGCACCATGAAGGCCAAAAGGCATTGTCACAAAGTGAAAGAGGCCTCGTTTTGGGATAGTGAACGCGGTTTTCTCTTTTGAATTTTTCTCTAACGGAATTTGAAAGAATGCATCATTTAGGTCTAAAGTCGTGAGATAACGTGCTCCTCCGAAACTATTTAAAATGTCAGATATAAGCGGTAAATTATAGGCGTCACGTCTTGAGACCGCGTTAAGTTTTCTACTATCAAGGCAAAGTCTAAACGAACCATTTTTCTTGGGCACTAAAACAATGGGATTATTCCACGAGCTATTGCTGGGTTCTACTACGCCTAGATTTAACAGTCTGTCGAGTACTCTGTGTGCTTCCGGCAATAAATGAGGAGATATCGGATAAACACGTTGTTCGATTGGCGGGCAATCACATGTGTCAATGACGTGTTTTTCAAGCAACGTTCTACCCAAGCGATTTCCTGAAAAGGATTCAAATTCATGAATAACGTTATTTAAGATTAATTGTTGCGAAGAATTTAAATTCTCATAGCTATCCAGGCCTACCACCTCCGCTACGCAATTCTTGTCTGACTCGTAAGACATTAATTTCGTGACCTTCGGAAAAATATTAAAGACTTTCCAAAAGTCGCAACCAAGGATGATGTTTAATTTGATCTCTGGCATAACTAAAAAATTGAATGATTTCTCAACGTTACCGAGAACTACTGGAACCGCAATTTTATGAATGCACATCACTGTATGACCCGTTGCAGAAGTGAGAGAGAATTTCTTCCCAAGATTAGAAAGTTTCAAACCTAAATTTAAAAATTGACGTTGAAAATTGTTACCAATAATAGAGACATGTTACCCAGTGTCAAGAAGGCCAGAGAATTCAGATCCCAGAACCCGGAAAATGATGTGTGGACGGCCATCCTTGTCGGCCGCACGCACCACTTTCGAAGTCCAAAGGTTCTCGAAAAAGACTCTGGTTTCAGCCAGCACAGCAACCGCAGCAGCCTAGAGGCGATGTCAGCGAACGATGTTGACTTGTCGCTCGCAGACAGGACCCCCGGGGCATCTAGTTTTTTGAATGCCGGCAGTTGCATGAAGGCGCCTTAACACCAAGACGACCACAGCGAAAGCATCTCACCTCCCTAGAATTCACGATAGACGGGCTACAATTATTGAAATCAAAAGATTGCCGAACTCTCCTATTATTGGGATTATTCAAATTATTTTCGTTATCAAAACGATCTGGTCTTAAATTAGGATTACAAGAATTATTCTTATTATTTCCTTTGGATCAAGCATTATTAAAAGTAGAGCGAGTTGCGTTATAATTGTTACAGTTTGCATCTGCAGAGTAAAATCTGAAATCTGAACGACTGTCAGCCAACTCAATCATTTTCCCCAACTTCTTGAGTGAATTCAAATCAGTAATCACAGAAAGAGATAGTTTTTGAATGTACCTTGGAAGCATGTTACACTGTAAAATTTCTAGAATTTCATCGTCAGACAACTAAGAGGTCAAGCGATTATTCAACAGTAATACTCGAGTAATGAAGAACCCAAGGTTTTCCTTTTGTTGCTGAAACGTAGCTCTAATCTGCGCTAGAAGACGCCTTTCGTGGTCCATCAATTCAAATTCTTCTTTTAAAGTGACAATAATGTCTGCCCAGGAAGAGAACGACTCGCGATTAACTCTGAACCAATCCAAAGCACTTCCTGAAAAGAGTTCCGCAGCAGAAGAGAAAAGAGAAATAGTACTTGCATTGCGAGAGATAGCTAACTCGTAGACTCTTTCTATAAAGTGACGGACATCACCGGAACCGTCAAAAGTTAAATTCCATTTGTGTACCGGAACCGAGACTGACGAAACCGTGGAATTCTGAACAGGGGAGTCCTCGTTTGATTTCGGCATTGTGACTTTCAGTTTCGTTTGGCTTCTAGTCATAATTGGAGAATCCGTCATACCTACACAACTATTTGGGTAGAAAAATAGTTAGTTCACTCTAATGAACATTATACAATTATACATTTTATACAACAAAATTGTCACACAAATTGCCATGTAATAAAATAAAATAAAATATGTGCGACAGCGTAGTGCCGACACAGTTGAATAAAAAGACGAAACGACTGTGAGTTGAGCCGAGATTAACAAAAAACTGCATAGAATGAAAATTTAAATTAGACACGTGGACACGATACAAATGCTGAAGGTTACCGACCACCCAGAATCTACAAGAGACCCTCCAAAAAGAGATTGACAAACGGGAATATAAATTATAGCATCACTAATCTCTGCAAAAAATTAAGCAATAATTCAGGAAACATCATTAAGATGAGGATAAACTTGCACACCATTGTCAACTAGATTCTACAAAAAGTCAGGCGCCATTGTAGCTAAGAATTTTATCAATATTATTAATAACCTAAAAGGGAACTCAATGTTATATATGGGTAGAATATTGTGTGCACCAGTTAAATAAAACTCTAATATCATCTTTATCATTTATTATATAAACTGAACCACACATATTGCTCTAGAAAATTAATATTTAACATGAGACTCAATTTAATAGCATTAATACTCAGGGCGTGTCGAGTAAGAAATTAACCTCGATAGATGACATAAAATGCAAGTCCTGACAGTTTTAAGAACAATTTAAGAACAGAAATAAACATGCTATAAAGAATTTACAGGGCGCCAGCTCAGAATCATATTATTCTGAACAAATTTATATTAATTATGAAAGTAATCCCTAAAGATACTAATGAATAAATTTCAATCTCAATTTGGAAGGCATCTTACGTAAAATCCTAAGTCTGCAATGGCCGGCAAGCTTCCACAACCGTCACGTGTCCCCGAGAATCTCGCCACAACTCTCGGAACAAATTGAAACCATACACAGCGCTCTTCACACCCGTAGCACGCAAATCAAAACGGCAACTTGAGAATCCTGTCAGCCGCATTCGGTAGGAACTAAAAAGCAAGACTGCTACAACTTAAGGTTGGGTTAGGTTAGGTTACGTTAGGTTAAGTATGGTAAGGTAAGGTTAGGTAAGGTAAGGTTTGGTTAGGTTCGGTTAGATTGAGAATGGTCAGGTACAATAAGGTTAGGTTGCTTACTAAGCTTCTTTAATTTCAGTCCGTTTGGCGCAATAGAGCCCGAGAAAACGGCTCCCAAAGTTGGAACCCAAGTCTTGCATTTGTGCAACATAGAATGATGATTTTTTCAAAAATTCTCATTTTTGCAGATTTTGATATTGATTTCACTTCAGAGCATAATTCTCAGTACGAATCCAACATTTCAGTCCGTTCGGTGCCATAGAGCCCGAGAAAAAGACTCCGAAAGATTGAACCCAAGACTTTCGTTTGTGACGGTTAGAATGATGATTTTTTCACAAATGCTACTTTTTGCAGATTTAGATATTGATTTCACTTCAAACCATGTTTCTAAGTATGATTAGGTTAGGTTAGGTTCGGTTAGGTTAGGAAAGGTTAGTTCAGTTAAGGTTGGGTTAGGTTAGGTTACGTAAGGTTTAGTATGGTTAGGTAAGGTTAGGTGAGGTTAGGTTTGGTTAGGTTCGGTCAGGTTGAGTATGTTCAGGTTAAATAAGGTTAGGTTGCTTAGTAAGCTTCTTTATTTCAGTCCGTTTGGCGCAATAGAGCCCGAGAAAACGACTCCTAAAGTTCGAACCCAAGTCTTGCATTTGTGCCGCTTAGAATGATGATTTTTTCAAAAATGCTACTTTATGCAGATTTGGATATTGATTTCACTTCAGACTATGATTCTCAGTACGAATCCATAATTTCAGTCCGTTCGGTGCCATAGAGCCCGAGAAAAAGACTCCTAAAGTTCGAACCCAAGTCTTTCATAAGTGGCCGTTAGAATCTTTTTTTTTCAAAAATGCTCCTTTTTTCAGATTTATATATTGATTTCGGTTATTATGGTTATTCGGTTATTCGGTTCGGTTAGGTTAGGTTAGGTTAGTTCAGTTAAGGTTGGATTAGGTTAGGTTACGTTAGGTTAAGTATGGTTAGGTTAGGTTAGGTGAGGTTATGTTTGGTAAGGTTCGGTTAGGTTGAGTATGTTCAGGTTAAATAAGGTTAGTTTGCTAAGTAAGCTTCTTTAATTTCAGTCCGTTGGGCGCAATAGAGCCCGAGAAAACGACTCCCAAAGTTTGAACCCAATTCTTGCATTAGTACCGCTTAGAAACAAAAAGACCTGACCTTACCTGACCTGATCTGATGTAGATTCGTGGACTTCCTGGATCCTGCGAGGATGCTGATTTTAAAAGTTTCCTGTTTGTTAGAAGTTAGTATATCTTTTGTCTATTGTTCAGTTTAATATTGTTACGTAATACAGTCTCCCTATAAAATTAAATGGAGCTTGGTTACCCCACTTTCCTCTCGCATTTGGCAGCCGCGTGTTCGGCACGGACCACCCACAGTGTGCACGGCTCAACACGGGTCGCAACTCGCCGCGCTGCCCCAGTCTAAAACCGACCTCGGGACCGATAACAGTGTCTCTCGCAGTGCAGAATTGCACACGCTCATTACGTAATGATAGGAACAGACTTGATCTTGTTCCAGTTTGTAATTAATATCACGCGCAGTCAAGTCACAAACATGATTCAACATTCTAAGTTAACCTATGTTCGTCGGACCACGCTTCCGTCAGATCATCTTGTGCCTCACCACACCAGCACTGTACCACCGCCCCTTTTGGGCGCGGGCGGTACCAACTCAGCATGATGTACCCTACCTCATCTAAAGGCGAATCGTAAGCTTTCTCAGTATACCCCCCTTCTTGTGTTCAAATCATATAAATTCATGTAATGTCCACGCTTCATCCTGTCGTTACGTTCAAGAGAGAGAGAGATCTATGTCAACACTGTATTTCTCGAGATGATTAATATACCTTGTGCCTTTCTACCCATGTGTTATAATTGTGTGTTGACCTTTCCAACCTCCTAACCGATGGACGAGCTGATGATTAAAGGAGCTGCTCACCCCTGATAGTACACGAGTCTCATCTGCTTACCCTTTTTACTGAGCAAGCCAATTCATAACCTGGTTCGATTCCGGTATCCATATGTTAGCACTGACGCAAACGTGGGTTTTCTTTGGTTATTAATCGTCCATCGGGAGGTCAAATTGGAAATAATCTTGTACTCTTTCGCTGTGTTTTCATGCCTTGTTTTGTATTAACCATTGAATAACTATGTTTTCTTCCAATAAATCATAGCTGTTCTACAAACCATCGCGTCAAATCTAAAACAACCGTGTCACATTAAAACTATTCTGTGTTAAATTACAAGTTTTACGAATCGTCACTCGACAAAATTCAAGCACCGGTATTCTATCACAAGGTGCGCAACCAACATTCACTTCTTTTCGGACATCTCAAACATCACATAGTGATCCTTAACCATGAAGGTTTACTTTCCAAGTACAACTATTAGAGGAAACGAGCTACATTAAACTACAATTCAACAATTTCAAATCTTGTACATGATACAAAATGAATTACTTGTTTGTGGAATTTATCAGTCAGTTCGTCTGCACATGAACACAACCAAGGAAAAATTAAAGCCTTTCTGCCATTTGACAATTTCGTCTTATATGTAATGAAGGTGGGTAGTGTATCCTTTTTTTTAAAAAAAGTCTAGAAAGCAGACCCACTCTTTACCTATAAGTGAGATTCGCGATTGACGTAAATCCCCGACGTTTGGCACTTCTCCGCCTAAAAAGCCTGTCGTTGTCTAGTGAAGGGGAAGCTTGCGTGTAAATAACCAAAAACTGGTTCTGCCTAAACTCAGACAATTTGTCACGAATCACAACAACCCTCCAATAATTGTTGAAGAACAAACAATACTTCCTCGAAATCTGTATTCGGAAATTTTTTCGAGAAATATAATTTTTCGGAAATTTTCTCACTTTGAAGTTTTTCGGAATTTTTTTCAAAACGCACATCTCAGGGACTTTTCCATCAAAATCCCAGGGTAACCCCTGGCCGTTTTTTTTCACAAATCAAGGACTTTGAAATTTTTTCGAGAAATTTAATTTTTCGGAAATTTGAAGTTTTTTCGGAAATTTTTTCAAAACGCACATCTCAGGGACTTTTCCATCAAAATCCCAGGGTAACCCCTGGCCGTTTTTTTTTCACAAACCAAGGACTTCGAAATTTTTCGAAATTTTTTTCAAAAACGCACATCTCAGGAACTTTTCCATCAAAAACACAAGGAAACCGCTGGCCATTTTTTTTTCCATATCGGGACTTTGAAAAATTTCACAAAATTCTTCACCCATCATCACAAGCTCATCTTTTTAAAAAAAAAAACTCAGCCACAACACTCTGACAATTCTTTTTTCTTCTCACAATGTCTAACTCAACTAGCCACAAAATGAATCCTCGAAACAACACCTTAGGCATAATAGCCAACATCTGCTCTCAAAGTACTCAAAGCTTAGAAAAGGAATTAAAAGACAGGAATATTTCTCCTTTCAACAAAACCAAAAACGTCCTGATCAAATACGCAACATATTACAACAGGAAATATATTAGGAGACTGCAATTTCAACCCGGCAGTATAACAATCTCTGACACAAGCATACCTACTTGCACAGAAATTAAACCACCAATTACACCCATCAAGGAAACCACAAAACCCCTAAAACCTAACTGGATGGAAAATTAAGTAGAACGGCAATACTAACGTAGAAGATTTCATCGACCGAATTGAAGAAACAGCCGCGATACGCAACATTCCTACTGAGATACTACACCGTAACTTCATAGATCTCATCTCGCACGAGCTACTCTCCTGGCATAGAATCCACAAGAAAAAAGTAAACTCCTGGCCCGAACTCAAAGCTGCTCTCCTGAAAAGTTTCGCACCAAAAGAAACACAGCATAGGATTAAGTCTACTCTGTTTTCCATCAAACAATTCTCCAACGAAACAGTAGCACAATACGCCCAGAGAGCAGATCTTCTAAACATCAAACTGACAACTCCAGTCCCTGAAACAGAGCTAGTCCCTATCTTGACTGATGGCCTCCTAGCAAGATATGAGAACATAATAACCTCTCAAAAAATATCCTCAGTAGAACAACTCAAAGATGTCTGTCTTCTACTGGAAAACTATCAAGATAAAAGAAGAAACACCAAGCCTTCTAACGAGCCCCTTCTACCAAGCCTCGTCTCTCGGTCATCCAATCAAATTAAACCAGAGTTTAACGAGAAGAAGTATTGCACCTTTTGCAAAAGAACCGGACACTCACAATCATCTTGCTACAAAAAAGCAAAACTTTCGTATACTCAAGATAACAGAGGCCACCAAAAGCGCCCCCGTGACCATTCTCCTCAACATGACAACTTGAGAGAAATCTTCAAGAGATCAAGAAATAATCTTGAAAGAATACATCCTTCTAACAACTTAATTGCAAGACCACCTACAGATTTCTCTAAACCTCCGCCAAATTGGTCCAAGAGAACTCCAAAAAACTAAGATTCAACCCCTCGGAAGTTCATCCAATATCTAGGCCTACTGAATGGACCGAGTGGTTGAAACACATTGCATATTTCAAAGAGGCCTTACAACTTTCTACAGTGAGCTGCACTCAAGCTAAAGATGGTCGCCCATACGCGCAATTTTCTGTTAATGACGTCGTCTTCTCTGGACTACTGGATAGTGGAGCTTCAGTTAGCTGCCTCGGCGGTAACGCCCACATTCCCTTTGTCAACAATGGATTCACAATCAACAAACACCCCGCTTTCGTCACCACTGCAGACAACAACACTCAAAAAGTCACAGGAGCAATTGTCCTACCTGTCAAGTGTGGAAGTAAATCAATTCCAATAAATTTTCTAATTGTACCAACCATCACCCAGAAATTTATTCTTGGAGTCGATTTTTGGAAAGCATTCAACATTGCACCTCAGGTTTTCAACCCATGCAACAACACCACACCCACCACCTCAATCAACGAAATCCGTACAATAATTCCGTACGAGAACCTTCACCCACCACAGGCCGAACAACGGGAAGGCATGATCAAGAAATTTGAATCAATCTCGTTCGAAAAGTGTGGACTTGGTTTGACAAATTTAGTCAAACATCACATCAAGACAAATGGACCACCTATCAAACAAAGATACTACAATTTGGCTCCCCAGAAACTAAAACTGTTGGAGAAGGAACTGGATGATATGCTAAATATGGGCATCGTGGTTCCCAGCAGAAGCCCCTGGACCAACCCCACACTCTTGGTATCCAAAAAAGACGGTTCCCCCCGATTCTGCCTCGACAGTAGAAGACTTAATGCCTGCACTGAGGCTGACGCGTACCCACTTCCCCTTGTACACGCAATCCTGGATAAACTACGCAATGCAAAATTCATCTCTTCAATAGATCTGTCCAAAGCATTCTGGCAAATACCTCTGGATGAATTTTCATGTGAAAAAACAGCATTTGTAGTGCCCGGCAGAGGAATGTTCCACTTTAAGAGACTCCCTTTCGGTTTAAAAAACAGCCCTGCTGAGCTACAAAGACGGATGGACAGACTGTTCGGCCCCGAATCCGACAATAATTTGTTCTGCTACTTGGACGACCTAATAATCATCAGCGACACGTTTGAAAAACACATCGCCACCCTAGAAAAAGTATTCCAACAACTCAAGTTTGCCGGATTAACAATCAACCTAAAGAAATCCGAATTTTGCAAATCACGCCTACGCTACCTCGGCTTTGTAATAGACGAAAAAGGTCTAAGGACCGACCCTGCCAAAGTCGAAGCTATGACAAACTTTCCCAGGCCAAAGAATGCTAAAGAAGTTAAAGGTTTCCTTGGTCTCGCCGGATACTACAGAAGATTCATAAGGGATTTCTCCACAATAGCGGCCCCCTTAATAAAATTACCGGTACCCGTAAAGGTGTCAGTAACTTCACTTGGTCTACCGAAACTGAAAAGGCTTTCACCTCTCTAAAAACAGCACTGCAATCTGCACCGGTACTAAACTGTCCAGATTTCAATCTGCCTTTCACCCTGCATACAGACGCCTCCAATTTTGGAATCGGCGGAGTCCTAACACAAGAATTCCCCGACGGCGAACACCCAGTGGCATACTTCTCTCGTAGTCTAAACAAACACGAAAAAAACTATGGGATAACTGAAAAGGAACTACTCGCAGTCATGGACTCTATCCACCATTTCCGCGGCTATATCGAAGGCAGTAAGTTCTCAGTCATCACCGATCACAGTAGCCTAAAATGGTTGGTATCATTAAGCAACCCATCTGGTAGATTGGCCCGCTGGTCGTCTCGCCTATCACAATACACCTTTGATGTCATCCATCGTAAAGGCGCAGACAATATCGTCCCAGACGCCCTCTCAAGAATAAAACTCGCCACTCTGACCTCCGAAGAAGCAACACCAGCTCCTACCACCAAAGACACTTGGTATTTAAAAACCTACGAGGAATGCAGGAACAACCCGCAAAAATTTCCAAACTTTATTATAAAAGAAGGTCGGTTATATCGTAACTGCAAACCACCACTGTCTATACTCGAGGACTATGCTTGGAAGTTAGTCATTCCCTCAGAGGACACACATAAAATTATCATCGACAATCACAGCGGCCCCGGATCCATACACCCAGGAACTTTCAAAACCTATAAGAAGATAGCCTTAAGGTATTACTGGCCAGGCCTGTTTAAACAAGTTCGCAACTACATCTCTAAGTGCGACATTTGCAAAGCATACAAACATAGTTACGATGCTATTGCAAAAATAACAAATTTTATATATACCGCCCTAGACTCAAATGAAAAATGCATTGGAATATTTATTGACCTTAAAAAAGCATTTGATAGTATTTCACACACTAACTTAATAAAAAAAATAAAATTAATTGGAATAAATGGAACGGTACTATCCTGGATTATAAGCTTTTTGGAAAATAGACCACAGCAAGTAAAATTATTAAATGAATTAAGTGATTCCGAAAGTAATAACTTCTCGATACCACAAGGCACAGTTTTAGGACCACTTTTGTTCATATTATATGTAAATGATATATTTGAAGTTGCTAAATACGGGGAAATTGTCTCATATGCAGATGACACAGTGCTTCTTCTAAAAGCAAACACATGGTTAGAACTGAACAAAAAGGCTAATTCAGACATCAATGAATTGAAAACATGGTTTGACAATAACCTACTAACGTTAAACTCTAAAAAAACACACTACGTACCATTTTTCATAAACAAACCAAATACGCCGCATGAAATAAACATTCGAATTCACTCTGCACCAAGCACTCAACAACACCACTGTAACTTACTATGTACTAATATTGAAATTAAAACTTCAACCAAATATCTAGGGATCACTATTGACCAATGCCTAAAATGGATACCACATATAACCATTCTCAAAAACAGAGTACGAAAATTAACCTTAATTTTTAGCTGCTTGAGACATATTCTAAATAAAGAACTACTGAGAATGACGTACTTCGCATTCTGTCAATCCATAATCCAATATGGTATAATAGGATGGGGGGGCGCCTATAAAACTCACACACAACCTCTTTACATTGCGCAAAAACTAATAATTAAAATAATATTAAAGAAATCATTTTTATATTCATCTGAACTCATTTTCAAAGAATTTAAAGTCAGAAAATTAAATACTCTTTTCCTGTATCACGCAACCTTACAAGTTAACAAAGATGATATCCTAAACAAAACCGTACCATTCAAAAACATAGCAAATCTCAGGCAAAAATACATGTTACCAATTCCGATTTGTAAAAAAACTTTGGGTCAGCAAAACTACAAATACTTAGGAACAAATTTCTTCAATAAATTGCCAGAAAATATAAGATCACTAAATGATAGTTTCAAAGAATTCAAAACACAATTAAAAAAATATACTGAAAACCTAAACTAAATATAAAAAAAAATAAATAAATAAAAGAAAAACAAAAACAAAAAATTAAATAAAAATCTAAGAAACTAAACAAATAATACCTCATCCCATACACACAAGCAATTGCTTTTTATGGGAGAACATTGAAAAATAATAAATATTAATCATATCATAATATCTTATCTTATTACTGGTGAAATATATATATGTATATCACACATTGTAAATTTGTTTATTGAATAAATTGAATTTGTTTAAAAAATAAATAAATAAAATAAAATAGTACTGCACCCCCATCTGGTCTCATGAATAACCCCAAACGAGCAGACAGGCCATTACAATCATTCTCTATGGATCTCATCGGCCCTTTTCCCAGAAGCTACGCCGGAAACATGCATATACTTAGCATTGTGGATGTATTCACCAAGTTCTGTTGGATCTTCCCATTAAAAAGAGCCACAGCCTCTGCAATCATAAACTTGTTAGAAAAAAACATTTTTATCCCCTACGGCACTCCTCGCACCATCATTTGCGACAATGGAAAACAATTCATAGCTCTGGAATTCAAGGAATTTCTGGCCAAATATGGCATAAAAGATATTTTTTATAATACCCTTTACACGCCTCAAAATAATACGGTAGAGCGTTACAACCAGACCATCAACACAGCTCTGGCAATCCTGGTTGACAAAGCTCAACGAACATGGTGCAAAAATCTAGAAAAAATTCAAGCTGCACTAAACAATACAGTGAACCTCACTACTGGGTACACCCCTTTCTTCCCCTTTGGGGACGGAAACGCACCGTCGCAACGCGGAATCATAGGATTGGAAAAGTTCGGAATGCCGACTTACCCTTTTCTATTCTTCCACGGTTTTCAATCCTTCTTTGCGCTGGTTCACAACAATTCACAAATTTCACCACGCGCGAGCTCACGGTGGCTTTGAATTTTCGACACGGTCGATAAAGGGGGCTCCGTAATCAAACGATGTTGACAGGACGAATATTTTAACTCAACTAAAGTTTACTAAGTCGGCATAGGTGAGGAGAGGAGTTGGGTAGATAGGCCACAATAATTTTAGAAAGGATATAAAGGTAGGTAGCACGATGCTAGGTGCCAACATTTCCGCCCACCTAATTTGAACGAATTAATAATTATGATACAAAATTTAATAAAAGGTAAATTTAAATATATACATAGGTAAATTGTTCATTCAAGTTGTATCCGTAATGCCTCGCAGAACAATTAAAAAAAAAACTTTTACTAAATTACGTATAACTTTTCGAAGAATGGTTCCTGGACCATAACAAAAATTTTGGTTATGAAAAATATTTAAAATTGGTAATATTCCTTTGGTCTAGAATCTGAGTAAGAAACAAAACGAGAATTAGAGTATAGACATCTAAAACAACAACAAAAAAAATATATAGATCCCAATGGTAAATAAAATAAAAATAAAACACAACAAAACTGGAAAATGAAAACGTATTCTATTTTAGATGTATATCTTAAGAATTATCACTAATAATAATTTTATTCTTC
This sequence comes from Hesperophylax magnus, assembly GCA_026573805.1. Classification (NCBI taxonomy): domain Eukaryota; kingdom Metazoa; phylum Arthropoda; class Insecta; order Trichoptera; family Limnephilidae; genus Hesperophylax; species Hesperophylax magnus. The sequence continues at coordinate 23,858 of JAIUSX010000524.1, forward strand.
CGGTAACGGGCAAAGCTTTATCACTGGTCGAACCAACGAACCAGATTGAGTTTTAACAGTAGCTACCCTAACTATTCCATCCTTACCGGGATGAACGTGGATAATTCGTCCTAATACCCACTTCATCGGTGGAAGACGATCGTCCTTTATTAACACTAATTGACCTAATTTAATGTTTGGATTGATTTTGCACCACTTTGATCGTTGTTGAAGCGTATTTAAAAATTCTAAATGCCAACGTTTCCAGAAATGTTGCGACATCTTTTGGAGATGTTGCCACCTACTTAAACGATTAGACGTGGTGTCAAGAAAGTCATATTCAGGCAAACCTAGTAGGAATCCACCGATTAAAAAGTGGCCCGGGGTGAGTCCATTCACATCCTCGGGGTCTGAGCTCATTGAACACAAAGGGCGGGAGTTGAGGATGGCCTCAATTCTAGTGAGAACTGTCGCAAATTCTTCATAAGTTAGAACGGTCTCACCTATCACCCGTTTTAAATGGTATTTTACAGATTTTATCCCTGCCTCAAATAAGCCTCCGAAATGAGGACTTGCTGGAGGGTTAAAAGACCAAATAATGCCGCTCTGAATTAGATGATTAGATATAACATCACGCTGTGATGCCAAGAATTTATTTATACCGAGTAGGTACCGATTTGCACCGACGAAATTGGTTCCGTTATCGCTTATGATTTCAGAACATAACCCTCGACGATCTGTAAACCGGCTAAGGGCTGCAATAAATGCTTCAGAAGATAAATCAGACTCGATCTCTAAATGAACTGCTTTCGTCGCCATACATACAAATAGACATAAATAACCCTTTGACGTTTTTGCTCCCCTACGTTTGTGATCTTTCAAGGTGAAAGGTCCTCCGAAATCTACACCAACTCGAGAAAAAGCACGGCTTTGTTGCACTCGAGAGGGAGGTAAATCACCCATTAGGGGAGGTAGCACCGAAGATTTCATTTTATAGCAGACAATGCATTTCGACAGTTGTGAGCGAATTTTATTCCGTGCAGCCACTATCCAAAATTTACGCTGAATAGTGAATTGAAGGCTTCGTGGCCCAACATGAAGATATAGTTTATGATAATAATCTATAATTAAATAAGCTAAATTACAGATTTTCGGAAGTAAGATCGGAAATTTACTTTCAAATGACAAATTTGAATACTTGAGTCGACCGCCCACCCTGATAATACCGTGGCTATCAAGAAACGGTTTCAAGTTTTGAATTTGCGTTGAACATGGACTGCCATTTCGCATATTACGTATATCAACAGAAAAATACGTTTTCTGTTCAATGCGTACGATTTTCATAAGCGAATCATTTAATTCGCGAGAACTTAGATAAGTCGAGTTTGAATTTCCACTACCAGGACGTTTCTGACAATTATTTACAAAACGCATTATCCAAGCGACGACGCGTTGCAATTTATAAAATGAAGAATATTTACTAATAATCGAATTAGGTACTATTTGAGATGATACAAACGTTTTAAGGTTGCATGTTTTGAGTTCTGGTATTTCTCCGTCAGATTGATTGTACACAGCTGAACAAGGCCAGAGTGCTATTGGTTGGTGAAGCCATTTTGGTCCCGTAAACCATAAAGGGTGTGATATAATGTCTGCTGGAAAAAGCCCTCTTGAACCAGAATCGGCACAATTTTCCTCCGAGACAACATGCTTCCAAACAGCATTTGGTGTATTTTCCAGTATTTGTACAACCCTATTAGCGACAAATGTTTTCAATAAATATGGCGGCGTTTTTAGCCACGCTAGTACAATAGTCGAATCTGTAAATAGAAAAACGTTTTCTATTTGTTCGGCAAACTTTACAGATGACATAATATACTTAACAAGTTTCGTGAGAAGAACGGCCCCACATAATTCTAGTCGTGGAATTGACAGGGTTTTCAAAGGAGCGACCTTCGATTTTCCCATTAAGATGTGAGTGGTATTGCTACTATGCTCTAATAAATATACTACTGCAGAATAACCCAATTGTGAAGCGTCACAGAACCCTATGAGGAAAAGACGACTTGTCATCACCTTGTTGTAATATCTAGGAATATTCAATGTTCGAAGTAATGAAAGTTGACTTACAAATTTACTCCACGTATTATGAATATGTGGTGGAACATCACGATCGTCCCAATCGACACCTAACTTCCATAGTTCCTGTAATAGACATTTTGCGAAAAATGTCACTGGGGTGATGATCCCAAGTGGGTCGAATAAACGAGCTACCGTTGATAAAATTGTTCTTTTTGTGCATATCTTATTTGAAGGTAGATCGACCTTGTAGGTAAAATTGTCAGTCGTTGGACTCCACTGAATGCCTAATATTTTAACAATTTGATCAGTTCCGGCGTTATCAAAAGAATGACCATCTTGCTGGTGCTCTTGCGAAACGTGATCCAAAAGTGACGGTGTATTAGATTGCCATTTACTAAGTTCTAATTTCCCAAGATTTAACAATCCAATGATATCTTGTTTTAGTCTGAGGGCTGTGCTAATCGTTTCTGTCCCTGTTACCAAATCATCTACATAAAAATCATCGCATAGAACCTTGGCAGCGTCAGGATACTTTGATCCTTCATCTTGTGCTAGCTGGCGAAGGGTACGAATGGCCAAGAATGGTGAACTAGACAACCCGTACGTTACAGTTTGTAACTCGAAATCAATAACCGGTTCATTCTGAGATTCTCTCCACAAAATATTTTGGAATTTACGCTGAGATGGAATAATTAATATTTGCCTATACATCTTACAAATATCAGCTGTAAATACATACTTATGAAAACGAAAATTTAAAATCATACGTGGAATTTCAGTTTGCAATTTTGGACCATTCAATAATAAGTCATTTAGAGATAAGTTATCTGGTTGGGTTTTTGCCGACCCATCAAAAACCACACGTAGTTTTGTAGTTTTACTGTCAGGATTCAAAACACAATGATGAGGTAAATAGAATGCATCTAAATTCCGAGGTACCCGTGTCATGTGTCCCAGACCCTCATATTCTTGTATAAAATTTCCGTAATTAATTGCTAACATGGGATCCCTTTTAAAACGAATTTCTAGTTTGTTCAATCGCGATTCCGCAAGTTTTAAGGAATTTTGAGAAGGCATAATTTCAGATTTTGTTAATAATGGTACAACATATCTACCATCACATTTTCGATAGTGATTCGAAGCGTAGATTGTTTCGGCTAATTCGTCGTCCGGATTACTCGTCACAATTGAAGGTGTTTCTTCAATTTCCCAAAATTTTCTAAGAGTATTGCTTAACGAATTTGTTTCAACAAATAAAGACGAAGGCATTTGAAATGACGAATTTTCCATCTTCCCCATTATAATGTAACCGAATACACTGTTTACAGCACATGGAGAGCCGTGAATTATTTCATGGCCACTATTAAATATATCCAAGTATACGTCAGCTCCTAACAAAAGGTCTATTTTGCCCGACATGTGATATGATTCATCAGCTAATTTTAAATTTTTAAATTGTGACGTTCCACTCGATGGTAAATCATATGACGGATGATTAGAAGTGATTTCTGTAATCACGACAGTTTGACATTGAAGGATAGGCCCTTTTTTATTTCGAGGTTTTATAAAACATTTTGTTTTTCCATGACAAGAATTTATACTAGAATTTCCTAAACCGTTCAGTGAAATACGATGTTTTTTAATTGACAAACCCAAGAGCTGAGCACATCTTTCCGTAATCAGAGAGACTTGACTCCCACAATCCACGACGGCGCGGATAGGTATATAATCATTATATTGATTTCGGACCTCAAGTTGTACAGTTCCTAACAATACGGTAGAAACGCTCGGAATCGTTGTTGCGGCCAGGGTTGCACTTGAATTATTAAGTTCATTTTCGCCCGATGGCTCGGCGGCAATGTGCAACATTGAATGGTGTTTTTTATTACAAACCTGGCATGTAAATTTTGATACACAATCTTTTACATGGTGTTGTTTCAAACAATTGAAACAACGGTTTAAAGTTTTAATTTTGTCCCTCCTTTGATGGGGACTTAAAGATGTAAAAGATGCACATTTGTAAAGAAAATGTGCACCTTTACATAATGGACAATTAAGGTTATTATAATTCTTATTGGCAGATAACAACGTTTTAAACGAACCTTTTTTCTCTTTTGTAGTATGTGGAGATAACATTTCTAAAATACGCGTTTGATTTCTCAGAAACTCGAAAATTGAATCCAACCCTGGAATCTCTTCACCGGGCAATTTGGATTCAAATTGACGTTTAGTAGTCAGATCCATCGATCGTATCATAATATGACCAACAAATTTATCAAAGATATTTTCTATATTCATCGCTTTTATAGCGGCGCAATTCTCTTGAAACGTACTGAGTAACCGCGCTATACCTGACGCAGACTCGTTTTGTAATATTTTGAAATTAAGAATTTCATCAACATAATGCGTGAAAAGAATTCTAGAATTTTGGTATTGATTTACCAGAATATTCCAGGCAATGTCATAATTCTCTTCGATAAGAGGCAATGATTGTATAAGTGCCAGTGCCGGCCCTGTAATTACCGATAAAAGATAATGGTATTTTTCTACATTAGTATATGCATTGCTGTCATGTATAAGACTTTTAAATAATGAATGAAATGAGCACCAACTTTTAATGTTACTATCAAAAGTGGGCAGCTTTATCACTGGTGCACGAATAATCGAATTACTTGCCGTTTTAGGAATTGAATTTTCATTATTACTAGTGATAACGCTTTTCATTTGCATGATCTCGAAATACATTGAATCAACATTATTCGCAATGTTTCCTAGTTCCGACATTTCTGTAATCTTGTCTAATGACAGTAATTGTTCCTCAATCTCGTTTTGAACTGATTCAAATTCTTCTAACCAATCTTTTAACTTTTCACATATACTTCTTTTAACTTTTCACATAGCAAGAAACGTATCTTTTTTCTTACTATCATCATAAGTGCTCGTTATGAGCTCTTGCGTAATACGAATACGAGATACTATTCGCTCACGTCGGGATTGCAACAAAAGTACTTTTTTCTCAGCCATTGTATTGTGAAATTAATCTGCACAAAAATGCCGAGTGAATACAACAATTTATTTTAAATATTAACAAATTTGTCACCAGTTAAGTATTTTTTACTACCTACAGGCAATTTTCGCTAACAGCACGGCTGACGCGAATTTTACACATAGATCAACTTTTATGAACAATTTAACCTTGCAATAATTAAATTAACCACAATTTTTTCAATTAATATAAATTATCAGGCTCGAATGACCAATGTTGGGGACGGAAACGCACCGTCGCAACGCGGAATCATAGGATTGGAAAAGTTCGGAATGCCGACTTACCCTTTTCTATTCTTCCACGGTTTTCAATCCTTCTTTGCGCTGGTTCACAACAATTCACAAATTTCACCACGCGCGAGCTCACGGTGGCTTTGAATTTTCGACACGGTCGATAAAGGGGGCTCCGTAATCAAACGATGTTGACAGGACGAATATTTTAACTCAACTAAAGTTTACTAAGTCGGCATAGGTGAGGAGAGGAGTTGGGTAGATAGGCCACAATAATTTTAGAAAGGATATAAAGGTAGGTAGCACGATGCTAGGTGCCAACACATGGTATGGAACAAATTTTCCATGGTTCCTTGCATTGGGACGCTAGCCTCCCATCATCTTTTTCTCCTTCTACTGATAACCCATCAGAGAACTATGCTCACCGTCTTGAAGAACTTTCCGCTATCTACAGCGAAGTCACAGATGCGTTGATACTTGCTCACAAAAAGAGTGCAAACAGATACAATTTACGCAGGAAACATGTTACCTTTAAGGAAAACGACATAGTTTGGAGACGCAACAACACACTCTCACAAGGTGCTCTGTATTTCTCTGCAAAACTAGCTCCTCGCTTTGTTAAAGCAAAAGTCCTGAGAAAAATCTCCGATGTAGTATACACCCTATCGGATGCCTCTGGTAAACACATCGGCAACTATCACGTAAAAGATATTGTCAAACTAGGAAGTGTGGACACAATAGACACCACCTTCACTAGGTCACCACATACATAGCTAACAAACTTTTGGCTCTACCTTTGTCCCACGAGATTTGGCCCTCGTGCAGACAAACAGCATGTCTTAACGCGTTAGTTTCATATAAAACTCGCTTTTTTCGACCTCTGCAAGGTAACCTTTTTTTTCTAAAACACAGAAGTGTCAACTGTGGTTTTAAATCATTTCTCACCCATACTTGTACTTTTATGCTCTTTTGTATAAACCCTTTGTTATTTTTGTTTCTTTGTCACACCTCACCGTGTAATGTATTTAATTTGTACTCATATTTTGTACGTATCTTCTCTGGAACTGATCATTCTAGCCAAGAGACTTTTCTGCTTCCCAAACAATTGATGCTCCCGGAGTCGCGTCCCTGGACATTAATTGTTAGTCGTTACCATTCTGACACTTACGACACTAAATACATAACTATTTTTTGTCATAACGACCACAAAAGTCACGTACAACATTGTTTTGTAATTTTTTTTTCGTTTCTCTCATGTTCTTCACATTTGTTCTTCACATTGTCTTTCACATTGTTCTGTCACATTTGTTCATCACATTTGTTCCAATGGGTTCCATCGTACATAAAACAATGACCCTTTGCAACACACACCCAATTGAGGTGAATATTCTACCCCTGTAACTTGTAATCATAATGCGTGTGTAAATTCCAGTTCGGTATCGTCATTTGATTCAAATTACATTGGTGTAACAAATAAAAGTTACAATTACCTTTGTTTAAAGTTTTTTCATTTTTTTCAAAAATTGAATGGCGCTCAACATTCCCATTTGCTCTAATTTTGTTTTTTCAGAATTTGATATTGACACGTCAATTCTGAAAAAGGTTGTTGTAAAGGAGAACAAACGCCGATTTGTCCTCCTCATCAATAACATTGTATAATACATAACACCTTTCGGTCACATTGAGTATGTAAAATCTTAAGATCTCAACTTCCTGACCCCAATTTGTTATATTATGTACTATATTTTGACTTAAATAAGCATTAATTTGCCTTGTCAAATACACCGAGCCAGGTCACTCATATTAAGTCATCCTGTGTCTCTAGGTGCCTTCTGTATCAAATTTGTAACATAAAGTTCACAACATTCGTGTTTGTGGCAATTTTGGCAACACCAAGTGTGTTTCCTTGTTTTTTTTTGGTCATTTTAAGTAAGTAAAACCCTATCAGGTCTTAAATAAACCACTACAAACCTTTTTGTAAGCAAAGAGTAAGTAAAACCGATTAGGTCTCTTGTTTAAGACATCCTTGTAGGCATATGTTTTGTATTATTGCCAACTCAAAGCATAAACCCAACCAAAGGTTATGCCATCACAACATTTTGTAAGCAAAGAGTTAGTAAAACCAAATAGGTCTCTTTTGCTATATTTGTGTCTTGTTTAAGACATCCTTGTTGGCATATGTCTTGTATTATTGCCAACCTAACGCATAAACCCAACCAAAGGTTATGCCGTCGTCATTTTTTGATAATACCAATAGCCACTACTTGATTGTTTTTGACATTGTGTATGTATCTTTTTCCAGTATTGAAATGGTACTTTTTTATTATTGAACGTTGATATGTTATTTTCATGATACATGAGAATGTTACAATATCCACCATGAGACGAGGGATCGTTATAAAATCTAACACTATACATGAGAATGTTATAATATCTACCATGATACGAGAAGTTCGTCATAATTACTTTTTTACTGGCTTACATACACTGTGGCCAAAGAGATAATTTGTCCCATTAAATGGTTATAAATATCTATGTTGTACCTTCCTTTCAATACTAGGGTTCTTTCGTAATTCGTTCAATTTCTACATGAGACGTGAAGACTTTATAATACTTACCATGATTCGTGCGAACGATACAATATCTTGTTGTTGTTTTCTTTAAATAAGTTGACACTATGTACTTGTTCTACCGGACGTAGATCATTTTACCCTGACTTGTCACCCTTAATTGGGGCCCTTTTTTGTATAACTCATGACACTGAGGGAAATGTCCTTCACTGTAGTGAGAATTTTTTGTTCTCTTCAAACAAACATGAAGCTGTGCATTCAGCAATTTTTTTACGCTAACTGATACCTGTGGACTTCTTGTCAGCGGACCCAAGAACCATCCACTATCCATTGACCATGGACTAGCCATCAGCATCACTTTTGGTTATGAGGTATCGTGTCGTGGGAGTTAATTGAGACAGTGACACAAAACCACCTAACTCGTTGTCTGGGAGACGAATAAGAAAAACTCCCAGATTTGTGAAACTTGAGCAAGGGTCTGTCTTGTTCTCACAAACTGTAGAAGATTAAATACGACCCCTAATCTTTCACCAAATACACGTAAAGGATTAAATTGTTATTACTGTGTATTCTCCTTCACCTTTTCATCAAATTCATGTATATTTGTAAAGAGTTAGGAAATTTGCTGGTTGATATATTTCGTCCTCACATAGAGATCGAATTGAGAATTAGCTCAGTCACTATCAATTTTCGCTACTCAATCCTCCATCCTTCACCCTTCCATCAAACTCTTGTACATTTGTAAAAGTTAGGAAACCTGCTGGTTGACCACATTTCGTTCTCTGAAAGAGATCGAACGGAGAATCAGCTCCATCACCAGCAGACCTTCTCGCTCAACGCCATTTTTTTCTCAACCCTCATTATCCTTGAGGTTAATTTCATGAATCTGGAAGGTGTACCCTACGCACATAGCGTATCGTCTGTCTATAAGACAATCTTTATCCATGAAATTTGCTTCAAATCTCTCCTTTTCACCCCATTCCTAGGTAATCAACACATTTCTTGTAATTTTGAAAGTCGTAAGTTGTTATCGCTCAAGCGCTAACACCGGCCATGGAAGGCCAACTTCTTTCAGAAACTTGGTGTTACTACGGTACAACCACCTACCTATACCTTGTATATCAAATAGGTAACCTCACGCCAGTCGTGATAGTTTTTTGTCTCCCCAATCTCGGGAAACTCATGGCATAGTCAGCATAGATCTCTCTACTCTCTCTCCTCTCTAACCGACGACGTTTTTTTGTCTTTTTTGTCTTTTCTCTTGAACACAATTTGTTTCTCTCCAAACGTTTTGCATCATTGGTCTACTAGGCAGGTAAACTTCAAGAATTTTGGCTCTAATAATAACCTGTCCCTGGATTAAAAAGAAGACCAGCAGCCCTCCTCATCACCTGCAAACTGAGCTTCTCTTCTTTGCCGCCTTCACTTCCATCACTCACATCTCTCCAATCTCTGCGTACCAAAAACACCCGACCGCACCCAAATTAGGTGTGAGTCGTGCGTGCAGTAGCAAATCAAGTTGTCTCATCATTCAAACCACATTCAAAAGGACCAACCTCAGAACATGCCAGCTCAAGGTTAATTATGTTCCTGCAATCAACCACTTGCCGTTTGTGCAAATCAACCACTTGCCATTGTGCAATCAACTACTTGCCATTGTGCAATCAACTACTTGCCGTTTGTGCAAATCAACCACTTGCCGTTTGTGCAAATCAACCACTTGCCATTGTGCAATCAACTACTTGCCATTGTGCAATCAACTACTTGCCGCTTGTGCAAATCAACCACTTGCCGTTTGTGCAAATCAACCACTTGCCGTTGTGCAATCAACCACTTGCCGTTGTGCAATCAACCACTTGCCGTTTGTGCAAATCAACTACTGGCCGTCGTACAAATCAACCACTTGCCATTTGTACAAATCAACCACTTGCCGATGCGCAAACTCAACATAATAACCATTACACGCATCAACCATCAACCAACTTCATTTCACCTTGACAACCACTGCTCCACCACATCAGCACAATGGAATTCACGCAGGTACAACAACAAAACCCGGATACTTCTGGCCCTCCGCATCACCATCTCTCAACCACAACCAAGAAGCACAGTTCAATTTCTAAGGCCCTAGTGATACTTGAGTGCAATCTCAAATGGGTCAAGTTACAGTGAAAATGTAACTTTTATAACTTCAGTGAAATTACGTCTACTTGGTACTCTACGAAAACACTACGCTCTTCAAACTTAGCTTACAGACCAATGAAATTTTAGAGTCCTTTTTTGTTCTTTTCATCACTGCATAACCTTGTATGTTGTTCTTTTCATCACTGCATAACCTTGTATGTTGTTCTTTTCATCACTACATAACCTTGTATGTTGTTCTTTTCATCACTGCATAACCTTGTATGTTGTTCTTTTCATCACTGCATAACCTTGTATGTTGTTCCTTTCATCACTGTATAACCTTGTATGTTGTTCTTTTCATCACTGCATAACCTTGTATGTTGTCTTTTCATCATTGCATAACCATGTATTTTTTCTTTGTTTTTTTTGTAAATCAACACTTTTTTTTCTCTCTCTACTTCCCTCACGACAAGGTGAAGAGGATTTTGAGCGCCTAAAGCTTCATTACCACGTCGCCTTTTACTGGCGGAGGGAGAATGTGTTACGTAATACAGTCTCCCTATAAAATTAAATGGAGCTTGGTTACCCCACCTTCCTCTCGCATTTGGCAGCCGCGTGTTCGGCACGGACCACCCACAGTGTGCACGGCTCAACACGGGTCGCAACTCGCCGCGCTGCCCCAGTCTAAAACCGACCTCGGGACCGATAACAGTGTCTCTCGCAGTGCAAAATTGCACACGCTCATTACGTAATGATAGGAACAGACTTGATCTTGTTCCAGTTTGTAATTAATATCACGCGCAGTCAAGTCACAAACATGATTCAACATTCTAAGTTAACCTATGTTCGTCGGACCACGCTTCCGTCAGATCATCTTGTGCCTCACCACACCAGCACTGTACCACCGCCCCTTTTGGGTGCGGGCGGTACCAACTCAGCATGATGTACCCTACCTCATCTAAAGGCGAATCGTAAGCTTTCTCAGTATACCCCCCTTCTTGTGTTCAAATCATATAAATTCATGTAAAGTCCACGCTTCATCCTGTCGTTACGTTCAAGAGAGAGAGAGAGATCTATGTCAACCCTGTATTTCTCGAGATGATTAATATACCTTGTGCCTTTCTACTCATGTGTTATAATTGTGTGTTGACCTTTCCAACCTCCTAACCGATGGACGAGCTGATGATTAAAAGAGCTGCTCACCCCTGATAGTACACGAGTCTCATCTGCTTACCCTTTTTACTGAGCAAGCCAATTTATAACCTGGTTCGATTCCGGTATCCATATGTTAGCAATATGTAATTTTGGGGGTACTCCCGGTCGTTTATCAGGAATCCTCCTCACTTCCACTCCTTTTATTGTATAATTGTAATCTTCTCCTTTTATTGTAAATAAAACTACGACTGGACTTTCGTTCCGTTGTCCATAAACGATTGCTGGAGTTATTCAGGCCATTTGCAGACTTCTCCTTGAGGTTATCATTTTTTCTTAAGATTTTAAGTTTTCTTATTTCTTTGAATGTAAAAAGCTCAAAGGTAATGTTTTTAGTCTCTGAAAGGCTGGGTATAGTTTGGTTAGAGTGAATACTAAGATTGGGATTATTATCTATAAAGGTTGAGGCAACGTTTGTAAAATGTATAAATGTAACCCATAATCTTTATATTAAAATAAAAACATAAATCAATCTGTGGGTGGCTTTGTTTTTTTGTACAAATGTACAAGTTTTATTCTTGGACTGATCAAATTTTGCACACTAGAACTTCAAGGTCAAGATGTGATTGAGAAAAACCACCCCTAAGCAGAATAAATGCCGGGTATTTAGCTAAATTATAACGAGGAATATTAGGTACAAGGCACTTTGTCGCCAATGAACTATGTTTTGAGGTTGACAAGTGTAGAAATAAAAGAAAGCGGAAAACGATTCCAAGATAACCATATTTATTCCTACAACTTTAGATAACATGAGAACTCTTTAAAATCATTAGTTAATATCTCAGGGGTGTGCATCATCCGAAGGATAGAAATGCACGGTGGCAATTTTAAAATTACATTGAGAGGTGCCAGCTCGTGAAATACTGAAGAAGGCGGCGTTGGTGAATCCGCAATCCAGTCTAGATCTTCCACAAGAAGTTGCCATAAACGCTAGCGACACGTCAACAAGTCCAAATTCATGACAGGTGTTAGAATCTCTGTAGCGGGGCTTGATTGAACTGCTACAAAATGTTTATACGAAATAGTTGTTTTTATTTTGAGTGTGGACACTAAAAATATAGATTTGTTTAATTTCTAAGGTCTCTAAAAGATAGTAGTTATAGATTCCTCAGAATTAAAACCATCTATCTTAACTTTAACGCCACAAAGCAGTCTTTAAAACAAATTGCTCCTTAGTAACCAGTTTTTTTTATTTGTCAATGGAGCGGCATTGGTAAATTCCTATTTTACCTTACTAACCAGTTTCTTTTATTTGTCAATAGAGCGACATTGGTAGATTCCTGTTTTAGCACAGTAACTATTATTCCTTCGTTTTATGATTTATTTTCACTGTTCAAATATTCGAACTCAACAAACAACAGTTTGTGACGGAAGTGTCCTTCTGTTTTATTATTATAAAAGGAAAGGAAGTAAATAATAAATGTGATTGATACCAAACAGTGCCTTTATTGAACAGAATCAGTGAGAGAACTCTATACATTTATTTATTTTCGCAATAACACTAAATCTGTAAAGTTGAAATTTACTTATATTACTTTAAGAGTTGGTCATCCCTAAACCTTGCCAAGTCTTTGGATCACCTTAAGTTGGACTATTTCATTGTAAAAAAAAGTTTTATAGTAAATATATTTTTATTTTACAAAGTATAGCTGCATTATTATCAATATATTTACACATTAAATTCATACTTACAAATAATTTATTTACAAATTATACAATTTTTTGCCAATTCATACCTAATGCCCAAAATATGGTTGCAGCAATAAACGTTTTGTTTGTGTTTAATTCTAATGTGTATACTGTCATACAGTAGACATTTATTTCAAGATTCTACTGTTATTTAATTACAATTTTTCGTTTTTAATATATTTGTAGATTATTATCCTGCTTCACCTCATTTTCTATCAACAGTTTATAAAAAATTGTCAAATCCAAATACTGTAGCATACATTTATGTGCATGTTAGTTCATAGTTCACAAGGATACCTAGTACTGACTAGAATATTCAGCAATTTGATAATTATGGCCATTTTGGCACCACGAAACTTGATCATTTTGCCGGAAGGAGGAGAAGCAATAAGATGGAAGGGGACGTTAATTTGAAGTTAGAAATATTGGCCGGATAATATTATTTGTGAGTTTTTTTGCAGAAAGATTGCAATAATCATTTCGGTATTCTGACGCTAGTTAAATTGGTAAGATAGAATTGGGCCAATTGAATGGATTCAAAATTAGAATCAATCTTATGATCCTCCAATCAGGTTCGCAACTCCTATGAAAATAAAATAACATATTAAAAAATTAAAGAAATAAAAAGCAGCCGGTCCTGACGGCATTTCAAATAAAATCTTAAAATATCTGCCAAACAAAGGCATCTGCGCTATTACAGTCATCTGCAACGCGTCGCTAAGATTACGTTGCTTTCATAAGGATTTTAAAGAAGCTGACGTAATTTTAATTCCCAAACCAGGAAAGGATCCATTAGTAACGGAGAATCATCGGCCTATTACCCTCCTTCCGTACCTAGGTAAAATCCTGGAAAAAATAATACTATCACGACTAAATTCCTTCAATCAGGACAGTTAATTCTTGCCAGACTGCTAACATGGTTTCAGAGCAGGTCATTCCGCCTCTCACCAACTCCTGCGTGTTATGGATCACATCACAGAGGGCTTTTATATCAAGAAAAAAACAGTAATTCTTTCACTAGACGTAAGTAAAGCTTTCGATATAGTCTGGCATAACGGCCTATTATACAAAATATTATTATACATTAAGACTTACGCAATTAATAGCTAGCTACCTAAGAGATAAATGTTTTAAAGTTAAAATAGATAATAATAATATTTTCTCCACAACCCGCCCCTTATCAGCCGGGGTGCCTCAGGCAACCATTTTTCACCATCCTTGTAAAATATTTATTCAAGCGACATTCCAAAACCCATCGATCTTTCTCAAAGACACGGCTAAGACGGCCCCCATTCATTAGACTGTTTGGGGAAAATGTTCCATAGGAAAAGTCAGTTAAATACCTAGGTGTAACGCTTGACTCCTAGCTCACCAGGAAGAAACATATGACTGGAAAATTTGTAACAGTTAAATTTGCCAGGTCTGCAACTTTATACGGAAATACTGTTTCTTAAACTTGGCTGACTACAAACAACTAACACTAGGCTGCTTGCGCCACACGGGTGTTATTAAATTAAAAGAAGATGTTTGGAACGCGTGGCCAGATGATTTTAACCGGAACCGGCGGAACTCAGTTCTCAGCGGGCGGGCAGCAGGTTTGGACCTTTCTGTGAAATCTGGCGGGTGACCTCTTGACAATATGGATACGCGTTAGTTATTTAAACTTTTTACTGGACACCATATCTTTAATTACTTTTATTCTGTAGATATTATCAAATCTACATGGCGCCCTACAGTCCCTACACTATCTCTAAGTTTAGTTGATCTCATTTTTTTCTATGTCACTTACACGAACAGAATTTGTTACTCTGTTAATTCCCTGCTGCCAAAGCGACTTCATCGAACCTGGCACATGGCCTTGAGTTATTGAATGCTTTATATTAATTATAGAGTCTCATGTTAGATTGCTTAATAATAAATATTTGTTAACCTTATCATTATTTTATTATTTTGTCATTGCAATCCTATCTAATAGACAACCTAAATACATTGGCGTGCAAAGCGTCAGCGTACTTGGTTGGTTGGATGTTCACAGTTTGCTGGGCGTTCCTTTGCGGGGCACACTGCTGTAGGGGGCCAGGTGCGGGAATAGAGATTTGCCGCTCTTGAAGGTCAGGATATCTTCTATTCTCACAACCTGCAAATTAAATTACTTTAAGTGCGTGGACTAATAGCTTTAACCTGTTGGATTACTGTCAGCTACTGTCTCAAATATCGGAATAAAACTGTAGTGGTACGCTGTGACAGATCGACACTAACTTCTCCTCCGGCATCCAGCTCAGAATAATACTTAAATATATTGCTGTTTTATAATTACCTCTTCAGCCGTGTACTCTGCCTTCTCACCAATTTGGGTTGCTTGGGTGGGGACTAGGGAGGTGAATTTAATTAAGAACATCTAATAATTATAAGTCTCGATTTTAATTGGGTTTGTCAAGTTTTAATACTAAATCTAAATTATGCTTATGTCTACTTACATCTAAATCTTAACTAATTGTCATATGGATCGGATACAACTAACTTCGTGAAATCTTCTGCGTTCCGCGGGGGCGTTTCCGGGCGCGGTGTCGCCCGAATGCAACAATGGGGCTGTGGCGGTTGGCAGTGGGTGGCGCGCTGTGTTATTATTTTGATTTATCACTGTTTAATGTTCACAAGATACATCGGCACTTTGCAGCACTATTCGTTGAACTGTTATTTTTGCAATGTTCGGTTGACACTTTAACTCGCAACAGCACTTTGCAATACGTTCGTTTATTATCGTGTTTTAGTAATGTCCACTTCACTTTTTAGTTTAACCGTCGATATCGATTGTCCAATTTATACAACTCACTTTCTTTGTTTCTTAGGAACCTCTTCCTAACTAGCTCGTCTCTCTCGTGTCTCCCTATTGACTGTCCTCCTCCTGAGCTCGTAGGACCTGTCGCCCTACCCCGCACTTCTCACTTACTTCTTTAAACCCCCCGTCTGTCAACACTTGTCTTTGGGCGCACCCTGCGGGACACTCTCAGTTTATATCTCAAATTTATTTGTGACGAAATTTGATTCGTCACAACGCCACTACTTGAGTCGGACGGTGTCAAGAACCTACTGGACACTTCGGCCGTTTCCTAGGGGTCAGGTCAGACGGTACTAGATACTACCGCGCTATTCCTACAGGCACTGGGCTACCGCTAGAATCTTCGGCGTAACGGGCGGCAAAATATTGTAGCGGTAATAACTAGAATGTACGGGAACGTTCTTAGGTGCAACTTGAATAGCATTAGAACCTACTGGCGAAACATCGTAGGTTCTGCCTATCTACCTACTCGTTGAATTATTTGACCTTGTATAAACGACAGCGTGAAGGCACTCAGTCAGTCTATTACTTACATATTTTTAACGCGCTAATCAAGATAACTCAATCATTTCGCGCCGTGATTGCTTAAGTAATCTTGCTGTTTCTGTTGAGATTAATTACTTGAATGGTATATATAATAATATTAAAATTTATTCACGGACGGTTTATCCCGGTAAACGAATAAACCTTTTATAAAATATTACATACTTTAATTTCAACACCGAACACATATTCATCCTTCGCAACAAAACCATGATTTTTATTATTTTGAAACCATTCTGTTTAATAGTTAACTAGCTGTACTTCGTCACGCGTTGCTGTGGCTCAGTCTGTCTGTGCAGATTGAGAAACAATAGAGCGTGTTGCTTTTACGTCCAACAGATGGCACTGTTTAAAAAAAAACATTTTTGTCCAAAAGATGGTGCAGTTTTAAAAAAACTTGTTTTTACTTGTCTCATGTGACATCTTTGTAATATAGCTATATAAAACACACACCTATTCAAATGTAAAGTTGCGTCAAAATTTCAAAGCAATCAGGCTTTCGGAGATTAATGATTTTTAACCACTGGAACGATTTCGGTCGAAAAATCGACCACTTTTATTTTTCTTCGATTGATATCGGTCCAAAAATGGACCGATTTTTCTACCATTCGTAAAATATTTATTGTAATTATTTAAAACGCTTCCTTGGCCAGCTACTTGTTTTATCGAATAGCTGATAATATATTCTCTTTGTCTATGAACTTATCCGTTGTCTTTGAAGTGTTATTTAACGAGTTTTCGCGGTTTTATAAGGCGTCCTGTCAAAAAACAAAATTATAAATTTTCAACATTCACGAAATTTTGGACTCTTCCTAAAATGCCGTAAGTAATTAATTTATTGGGTTTTTAACGCATAATTATATATCTGTGTAATCATGAATGAATTTTCTATCTTTGAAATGCGTTTTTAATTAGTTTGTTTCTAATATATTGTTTTGGTTGAAGTTTTTGTGTAAGAATACGTCAACTGAAGACGTCATCTGTTTTTGATTTACAATAATGTCTTATATACTGCACTCGCGCATTTGAAATATAGATATTCCATCACAGTGATTCAAAACAAAGAGATATATATAAGTTTTATTTGAATTGGTTCATTATTAATACAGATATTTGTTAACCAATTATTTTAAGTCATATGTCAAAAAGTTGACTCTTTTTTACATGTAAAATGGTGTAAAGCCTTCGTCACACAATAAAAATTTAGTAATTTAGTTGTATAATTAATTAATTTGTTTACTTTTACCAAATTTGTGCAGAAACAGTTGTCGTCCAGGGAAAGGGAGCACTCCACGACCCAATAATTATTTTCAAATTTTATATTAGTGCAATATTTAACAAAATTTAAACATTTAAGTACTTACATTAAGTGTTTTCAATTTAAAATATATAGAGTGGTGCTGACTGCAAGAGGAGGCAGAGGAAGAGGGAGAGGTGGGGTACGAGCTGGTGCCGGACTACCTGCACGTGGACGTCAACGCAGAGCTGCAATTGCAGCCTCGTCTGGAGTGTTAGTATTTTTTAATGTTTTTTTATGAAAGTACTTTGCTGTGGCCGTTGAACTCATCATATATTTGTATTTATTTAAACAGCGACCCTGCTTTGCTACTGGTGCGAGAGGATCGCGTCAAGGCCCTAAAGGCTGTTAGGGCCCTGCCTGCTTCCTTCCGGCGAGAGCTGGAAAGCCGAAAATTCAAGAGCAGGCGGCGCGCATTTTGCTCCCTACCGCACCTCCAAGAAAAACTAAACAAAAGTAAGCAATCGTATTTAGATGCTTGATACAATATTATTGTTTTTTCCTGACAGCGTTCCACTCTTACAGTGATAGTTGGTAAGATCAGCGCTCTGTGCATTTGGCACATTCAGTGCATATTTTACAGAGTTCTAATTTTATTGTTTATTTACATACTGTACTTACTGTTTCACACGTGAATGAGAACAATTTATATGATTTATGTAAATGTTTTCAGAATTCCATCTCCGGAGAGAACAACGTGTCCCTTTTCACAAGGGACGCCTTCACCGTTGCCACGACCCGTACCACCACCGTGGATGTCCACTCCCGTACAGACCCAATCAACGGCTCCCAATGCACCAATTATGCCTATCCGTGCAGCATCTCCCGAGCCGTTACCTGGGACATCGCGGAGTGGGGAACTCTTCTCTCCGGAGGCCGGCTATCACAGCGAGCTGTGGGTGGACGTGCCATTCTACGAAGAATTGTCGGCGTTTGGGAACGGTGAGTTTATTTTTTGAAATGTCATACCAGGGGCTCAATATAAAATCAATTATCTATATTTTATATTGATATCCCTAGCACAGTTTCACTGTTGGTATATTGGCAGGAAATAAGCATAGTACTTAAAAATTCCACATAACAAACATACAAAATGTATTGTTGTTATGACGTGGATGCATCATTACACATCTTTTTTTTTCTGTAACGGGTATTGCAGAGTGAGAAATAAGACATGCCGAACTTCTTTGCGAGGATTACATTTGATTCACCGGCTTCTAAATGGTGTAATACAGCATTTTTTTCTTAAATTGAAAAAACACTTTCGCTTCACGGGACTCATTGTGTCGAGCTTCCTAGTCAAAAGCGAGGCTGTATTGGTAAGTGGGTTTTGTAACCGGACAAATTATCATTAAAATAGGTCGCTTTACGTAGTTGGTCACTTTAAACGGATACGTTTTCCTACTAAAAGCTATGAAACCTTACTAGAGTTTACATTATCGTCACTTAAAACAGTAGACCGTTAAATGCAAAGTCATTATATCCAAATTCTACTGTAAATTTGTGTTTTCTTTTATTTCAGAGTCAGACATGGGCAGTAACGTGGACGAGGCAGCTGTACTAGAAGAGTCTGTACTTGGAAACCGTGAGTTATAAAACTAACTAACTTACCTTCACGCCATTTCGGTAGGCAGAGAGGATGAACCACCATGCAACTCGATCTTGGCACGCACACTCTTTTCTTCATTCCATACCTACCTGACTGTGCTATTCTGACTCCTGACATTGCCCGCCTCAAGTATTTGATTAACTTTTTATTTATTTTTTTATATGAATACCTCACAAGAGCCTCAGCTGGAGCCAGTGAGACTATGGCATCCCCAATCGGGGTATGTTGTGAGGCTGAAGGTAGCGGGTAGGGGAAGGAGGTGTGGAAGAGGGAGGTGGAAAAGTACCTGGCTATTCAGAACTGGTCACCAAACACGGCTAAAGCCATTTCAAGCAACGTTTCAATTCTGAATGGGGTCTTACACCAGGGCGATACTATGGGTATCTTCCACTCTGGAACGTGCCGCAAATATAATATATATTATTTTTAATGAATTTTGTGTGAAAATAACACTAATTATTTAAAGATAATTTATTTGATTTGATCCCGCAACCATCGTATTGCGAGTCATAAGCCGTACCAGAGGCAGTGGGTTATCGTAATATAGACACATTAAATTAATTTGGGTTTTCTGTTGTTTCAGAAATGGACAGATCGAGCGACGAGGATGACGAAGCGAGCGACGTCGACCACGAAGAGAGCGATGAGGATACCTTCTGCATGCCACCAATACCTTATCATAATATTATCAACGTTTCACCTAACTCCCATAGACTTTAGTAGACAAGACCAGGTAGATAGTGAGGCAATGCGTTCGATTCTGCCGCCTGAAGGTAACTCTTTCGATTAGTCTAATGATATCTTACGTTTTACTGGGATAAGGGAGACTTTGTCAGGCTTCCCCATTGAACGACAGCGAAACCTGGTCTGGTACAAGAAGCTTTTCAGGAGACTACTAAGCGTTTCGGTGCAGAATGCGTATATATTGTACGGCTCAAAGCTCCGCAAAGGAAAATAAACGCATTTTGTACCGAATCTTCAGGAGTGAGGCTGCGGATGAACTCCTTCTGCTGTTCTGTCGTAGTCAAATTGACACGACTGTGCGGACCATTGGCCTAATAGCTGAAGGAAAGACTCTGCGACCTATCCTGAAAGGCAACCACTTCGTGGTCCGTAGCGGGAAAAAGGTGAAATGTGCGTGGTGCAACATAAATAACATTTTCAAAAGGACCCTTACAAAGTGTGATGTGTGTGATGTGGCATTATGCTATGATTGCATGAAGCCATATCACACTACAATATAGATTTGCTGAGGGTTTTTTTTTATTTCATTTTTTTCTTTTTTGTTTCTTTAGTTATGAAATTCTAATTTATAAATTTAATTAAATTTGTTTGAACATCAATTATGATGGCCTGGATGGCTGGACTTAATCATTTCGTTCCGCATACTCACGTCTCATGTTATGTTGTCCTCAAAGGTTCTATATGATAAGGTTCGGTGGAAATTTAATATGTATATTTCAATTCTGATCATTGAAATATGCATGTTAACAAATGCACAGGTATTCTCATTTTTCCCTGTTTATTGTACACATTAAATAACTCGTTTTATTTTTATGTCTTAATTACATTTTGTCAATTTTTCTGTAAAGATGCTTTTCCAGATCTAGTCACTAAACATAACTAAGCCAATTCAAGCAATGTTCAATTCTGAATGGTGGTCCCTCACCAGAGCGATACTCAGAATCTCACTCTATAGCGAGGCACAATGATATTATTATGTATTGATTTTCTTAAATTATGAATAAACCAATAAACTGAATACATTTTTATTATGACAAAGTGTGTAAACAATGTTTAAATCAATATACTGCTCTTTCATTGTAACCATATAACTGTAATATTGATTTAAAAGGATATTAGGGCTTAATAAATAAATCAATTATTGGTTCCATCAATTATTTTCCCTCCCCCATTTTTTTTCGATACCTTTGCGTTTAGATATAAAATTATCACTATGATTTTATTTGCCATTCTACGGTCATACAAAGGTTTGATATATATATACAAATTTATCATCATTTTACATATTCCGATTTACCTTATGTAGATTGACCTTAAGGTAGCTGTCAGAAGTGATTTTTCGTCAAATATTGGTGAATTTCATCAACTTTCAAAGTATCCCCCTGAAATATTGGCAATGTTTATATCTATGATATATATCTCACTTTAAGCCTTATATCCTCGTTTTGCACGTAATATAAAAACATGGTTACAAATTTCCAGTTCTAATTTACAATTATTTAAAAAGTAGCACCATGATTTTGACATCGTGAAATAGGCTCTCTGTATAATTCATCAAATGAATAAAATAAAGCCAACACGGCGACTATGCTTATTAATAATTGTAGACAGTTAATGTATCTTCCTAACGTTATACCAGTTTTTGTGGTAAATTTATTATATAGTATAATACAGTGATTTCAATTTTGACACGTCACGCACTCAAATTTAAAAAAATTATTTTCTAACCAAACTTTTGAAGAGAGCATAACGTACAAAAAATTATTTTTCTATTATATTCTTGCATTTGTGGTTATCAAACAGGCCGTAGAGAACATAAAAACGTAGAAAATATTCTATAAAGATATTTAAAACTGCCACTGGCGGCAATTTCAAATCACAAAAACGCTAATTTCGCGAATTTATAAAGTTTAAGATTTTTTAATAATTTATCTATCAATTCTAAAAATATAGAATAATTATTAAAATATAGGTGAATTCATTGGCTGTATAGCACTACAATCAGTTTTATGTCTCCGTATTAAAATTCGGAGGTTTGATTTTTTTAATGTTGGCGGAAAATATTCAAATTCGTCGCCAAAAAACCGCGAGCAATCGGAGAAAAAAGTTTTTTGACGCGCGATAGTTCGAGTGGTTAACAAATGATTTTTTTTTATATTAGTTAATTAGTTAATATTATATCTTATTACAAACGGTTATATTGTTAGACGTTCCCAGAACAGTTAACTTTAACCTAAAATCATTAATTGTAAAAAAACGTATATATGTAATGTGATTTATTATTTCTAAACAAAACCTGAATAAAGAAATTATCAAAAGTGTTATTTCAAAGAAAAAATGACCGTGATACGCTTTCAAATTTGGAACGTTGTTGAACGAAAATGACATTAACAGATAAAATGTTTTCTAAACAGTCAGAGAGGCCTACATTCATGAAATATAAAGGAAAATCAGTGTTACTAATAACACTAAGCAACGCGATTAAATTTTGTCGTCTATACAGTTTTCGAAGCAAAAAGATTAAAATTCCGTTGCAAAAAATTCTAGCACAGATGATAAGAGAGCGCTCAACTGTTCGCCGAGTTCGGTTATAATAAAGGACGCTCACCGGTGAACAACAAATGTTCAACTGGTAAAAAAACATACCTCTGAAGTATCTTTAGGAGCCGGCAGTACTGTCTCATTGCTAGGTTCATCCTCCTTGAGCGCATCTGCATGTCCAGCACCACCCTCTGCGCTGGATACCACGTGAACGCCCACCTTTTGGCGGCTTGCGGAGTTAGTCATTATCATATTCTGCAAACGGAAAAACACCATAATACATGGTTGATACACACGGCTGATGATCGACAGGGAAAACACCTTTATAAGTAGTTAGTAACAAATATTGACTTAATATTCATAGGCTCGCCTATAAGTGACGAAAAAGGCTGCCAACCGGAAGTGGAAAGAATTAAAATTTGACGGAAAAACGCCATGAGCAAAAATATGGACCAGCAAGATTTTTAAAAATTATATTTCCAAATCAATAATACCTCGTAAAATTCCATCAGTTTCTCCCTGGTGACCTGCCTCAGTGCGTTGACTTCCACGGCCATCCTGCCAAAGTGGTATTGCTGGAAGGCAATCTCGGACCAGAGCAAGCTGTTGCGCCCGCCGAGGTGCTTGGGCCGCTCTAGCTGCAGAGCCACTAGAGACGCCCGATGGCGTTTAACCTCCTCGTTGGACATATCGCGGATATTTGCCTGTAAGAAGAATTCATTACTATTATTATTTAATGAGCGGGCCCTCATATCCGATCCAGTTTCAAAATAACTTACTTCTTTTTTTTCACAATTATGTTTTTGTCCAGATAAAATATTGTTCTTATATTTATAAAAATACCACATAACTTACATTAACTCCACACAGAAGGCCCTGACGAAAATAAAATAAAATAATTCCCTTAGGCCTATGTCACCTCTGGTGATGCTATGTGGAGGGTTTTTTGGGGAGAGGAAAGAGTAAACATAAATCTTAGAGAGACCCGTGTTGTAGGAACATAGAGGCCGGCAAATCGTCCCATAGCCGAGCTTTTGAACTCAAAAACGAGTCTTAGAAGAGACCCGTTCTGATGTGACAAATGTCAACCATGTACAAATGTTAGCCGTGTGTTTCCCAATTATGCATCAGTGCTGAAAGGATCAATGACGCTAGTTCCTCAAAGCATGTTCCATTTTAATACCGTTTGAATAAGGAAAGCATACCTACCTGACGTCTGTGCTCTAAAGATTGCAATCCGCCGGTTAAGATAGGGGAATCTATCAAACGTACCGCCCGTGTCTTCCATACGCGAGAAGATATGTCATCCAATTACTCTAGTTACAAAGCTCACTGCCTTGCCAATTTGGTCTCAGTGTGCAAACTTCACCAATTTAATTATTTACCTAACAAAAATTTTAATATTCTCGACCTTGTTCTATCCGATAAAACCAATATTAATATTTCAGCGACAGCTAACTTATCGAAAATCGATCACCATCATCTTTTCTTTTGAAATCAATGTAGGTAAATTTAGAAAAAATGCAATACTTCAAGAAAATCACTCTCCCGTTAAATACAACTTCAAGAAAGGTAATTATGAAGGATGTAGTCAGTATCTAACAAATATAAATTGGATCTCACTTTTCAGCACTGTCATCTCAACAATAAGGTACAGTTATTCTACAATATACTATGGGATATTATAAATAAACACATTCCAAAAAAAAACTCACATACGAAATCACTATTAGTTTAGTGAATCTCTAAAAATGCTCCTCAAAGAGAAAAAAGGGGTTAGACTGCGGGCTAAAAAACACAATAACCCAAGAGACCATGCCGAGTTTGCTACTCAAAAAAGATTTTAAAAATACTTCAAGAATGCTACACAACCTATATTAACCTAGTTGAGCAAGAAAAAAAAAGACTTTCTGGGCTTATTCTAAATAATTGCGTAGTACAAATCTATTCCAAAAATAATGCAAATGGATTCAAACATGTTCTCTTATTATTTTGGATCAGTTTATGCTCAGTCAAATCCTACATCAAATTCTTCCCGACTGAATTTTCCTCTATTCAACCAATTTAATCTTAGTAAACTTAATTTAATCATGGGATCTATCTAATCCTGTTTAGAAAGAATTGATATACATAAAGGACCAGATAAAATACCTCCCTTGTTTTTAAGATGTTGCTCTAACGAGTTGATTAAGCCACTTTTCATAATTTTTAACGATTCATTATCAAAAATGCACATATTGTCCCAATACATCAATATGGTGATTAATATCCGCTGATTCTGATCAAGTTATGCTTCAAGAAGATCTTTACACACTACAAAGCTGGTGTACTCAAAATGAAATGTTTCTAAATATTGCTAAATGTTACATCATAACCTTTACTCATAATAGAAGACGAAAGGACCGTGCGTATGTCATTAATAAAGTTCAATTAAATGCAGTTACCACCATTAGAGATTCAGAAATCACTCTTGATTCAAAATTTAAGTTTGATTTACATATCAGTGATATCACGAGTAAATCCTTGAAAATGATAGAATATATACATAGAATATCGAAACCATTAAAAAATCTCTAATCTATTATAACCTTGTACCACTCATTGGTCAGAAGCGAATTGGAATATGGTAGTGTTATCTGGAACCCACACTACTTGAAATATTCAAAAACTATTGAATCTCTACAAAAAAATCTAAGATTGTTATCTTTTAAACTTAGACTACATGCCGTACTCCAGTCTTACGAGGAACGACTCCAATACTTTAACTTTACGACCCTGGATAAAAGAAGACAATTTGCTGACTTAATATGTCTACACACAATTATTCATGACAAGCTTGAAACCACTATTTGTCTGAGCAATATTCTTATTAATGTTCCTAATAGACATATCTAAGGAGTCTGAATATATGCCATCTAGAATTATTTAAGAAGAATATTGCATACTTCAATTCATTGTCTTAAATGTGTCGTTTGTACAATTCTATTGAATGTAACTATATAGATATACTTATATGCAAATAGTCTCGCTTATTTTAAAAAGCTATTTAGCAATATATTATGAACGGTTGTTTGTTTTTTTATTTATTCTATTTTTTTCTGTTTTTTTTTTCTTTTTTTGGATTATGTATTGACCTGTATGTTTTGTTTTGATATCTCTTTTTTTGCCTTTGTTCACGTTTTGCTGTTTATATTTTTTGTTAATACATAGGGTATAATGATACTTAATACTTTAAGTGGACTTTTGCCATCTACGCTTTTTGCAGCGCTTATCTAATGACTTATAATGTTAACAGTTTGTAAATTTTCCTAAACAAGAAAATAAATAAATGTAATCTAGCATCAATAGTTTCCCCAAAAAAGCTACTTTTACTCAGAGAAATAACTTTTTTTAAATATCCACATCAACTCCCTTCCCCGGACAACAATACTGGATTTATGCAGGAAACCCGTAAAACAGCATAGTCCACACTGGACTTGCATCTTTTCGATGGTGCGTAAAAACTATCCATAGTCACTCTTCTATTTATTCAGCAGTTTATTTGTTACAGCTGTGGAAATAAATCTTCTTGCACCGTGTAATCACTGACTGCACCAGCCCCCTTTGGCCCTGGACTCCGTTACTAATTGTTCTCCTAATAACATTGGGTTGGTTACCTTCATATGTTCGAGGAAAGCTTCCACTCTGGTCTCCACGTAGCTGGGGTGCTTGTCTGACTGCACCAGCACCGTCAGGCCCTGAACTCCGTTTCCATGCCGGATCTGGCTGTAGACGATGTAACCTAATTGTTCCTGCAAGTCATAATTATATTGATTTACCAAGCAATCAATAATTAAGTGCGTGAATTATAGGTATATATGATTGATTATATTATTTATTTATTTACAAAATACATGATAATACATTCTAAACATTGATTTATGGTTCCATGATAACTCAACACAGTGACTATTCAACACACCTTTAAAAAGTGACATAAAGTCATTAGGAACCATGATGTTTTTTTTTATTTAAACCTAACCTAACCTAACCTAATCTAACCTACTTAACCCAGTTAATAAAGTTCTTATTTCATCACTTTCCATGACTTAATTTAACTTTTTAAAGATGTGATGAATTATCATTTTGATGATTTATCCGGTCACCGTTCAGTTTATAATCAGAAGAACGAGTTGGTTGCTACGGAAGTGTTGGTCAATGAAGTATACAAAGTGAATTTGCTAAAACAAGATTGTTTTAGATACTGTTGATGATGAAGCAGCATCAGTTGTATTAGGAATGACTTGGCATCGAATATTAAGACACATAAACAACGATTACTTGAATCAGATGGAATACGCTGTGCAGGGTATGTCACTTGACAAAAAGGTTGAAATAAGCAAATCTTCTTGCACAACATGTTGTGAAGGCAAACAATGCCGGTGACTTTTAACAGAACTGGCCAACAAAGCTGTAATCTATAAGATATTGTGCACACAAACATATGTCGGCCAATGGAGAATGTGTCTATAGGTGGCTCGAGATACTTCTTGTTATTTGTTGATGATCATAGCACGATGACATTTGTTTATTTCTTAAAACACAAAAATCAGGCCTTGGAGTATTTTAAGATTTTCAAAGCTCAGGTGGAAAATCAAATAAAAAGAACAATCAAAGTATTAAGGATGTAATGATCTGCCCTTTTTAAACTTTTCCTTCTCTTCTTTCTACGATAAATTTTCTTTAAGTCCCATAGGTAACTTTTCCGTAAGGCTTTGGTTATGTATATATCCGGGGTAGGAATATCCTCCCTGCCGTCTCTACAAGCCTTTGCTCCTCTCTTTATTACACACCCCTTCAAGTGTGTACATCCTAGTTTGTCCACGTGACGTACGACCTTGAACGTACTCATTTCACGTGACGGTTCAGTATAAAAAGGTTTCACCGAACGTTGTGTTGGCTTTTTTGTTTCTCGGTATAGAAACCTAGTTATCTTTGTATGTGTGTGGTACCCCTCGGTTCTTTTGAGATAGAGTGAGTTGAATCCATTACCGCTGTGTTTTAAAGCCATTTCATAAACCTTATTTTTCTGAGTCGCCTGCTCTTCAACTAGCTACGTGATTCTACCTGTCATAGGGTTATGTGAGTATAATAAAGTGTTAGATTTTATATATGTGATAAACATACGATAAATTTATGGTGTTAGTTGTCGGTGCCATCCATGTATATATTTTGGGATGGAAGGGAGAGGAACGGGAATGAATTTGTTCAAGCTAAAGTTGGCTCCTCCTCTTTACCAAACAAAACCGATGGATGATAATTTGAACAAGGCGATCGATATCTGCGTGTCTGGATATCCGAACCGGCCGGGTCTCCCCTTGTTCCAAATTGGCAACCGTCACGCCAGAATAAAGAATACCAGGTCTCCTCACCAATTTCAGAATTGCCCCAACCTCAATGCACCTCCAGGAAAATCTACTTTACTGAGTGTAGAAGGGGAAAACCATGACATCCCTTGTCACGAATCTAGTCACGAAAGTGTGACACGTAAGGTCCTAAGTTACATGCCACCTCTAGAAAACGCTGTAAATTCCTCGTCATCGGGAATTTACATCCCTTTCTAGGTCAATAACATAGATAAAACACGACGATCTTGTCGACATTTAGCCTGCTTCTATCGATAGGTTGTGTGCCTACCCATTCAGCCAATTATCATGTGAGATATATGTAAGGTTTACTCGAAATGCCAAATTTAGGATGAGGACTGTCTGTATTTTAATATTTGGTTCCAGTAATTATTTCATGAGGATACTAGCATCCTCGTGTATTAGGTATGGGTAACTTCTATTGAATACCTATCCTCTCAGGTAGGTATAAACGAACAATTGGTTTGATTTTTGGCATTTAATTTAAAGAGGCTGCCTACCTCTCGAAAGGAACCTGTTGAGAAAAGTTGTTCGGATGGTAGTTTTATTTCGGAGATTACCATCTCCCCCTTTTGACTCTAGATTTGTTCCTGTGTATTGCAATTTGTAAATTAGAAAGTCAAACAATTGATAAAAAGTATTGAATTAGAAAGTCAAATAACAGATGAAAAGTATTCATTTTTGTTCTGTCTGGTTGCATCCGATCGCTTTCTATTCGGGCGGTCATACGCTAGCAAAACTCCCCCTTTGACTGACTGTACACCGCGCCTCTCGGCCTATATATGAAAAGGTTATTGGCCTGTCTCCCACTCACAGCTGATTGACAATTCGTCTAGCGTATTCCTTTTTATGGGAAAATTATTTGGGTTGCAGGCGTTGCAAACTCGGTTCCTGTATCCGTCCTTTTAAAGGGTCCTCTGGAATTTAATAAATAATATAAAAAAACTCACCCTGTTAGCCACCTCCAAATCCTAGTGTGAAACTTACCTGGTTAGACGCTACATAGCTAAATCAGTTTAATTTTCGGTCTCCCCCCTACCGGTATTCCTCCCTCCTTTTAGCGAAATCCTTGCAATTTGTTCAATTTTGGTCCCCTCCCTACGCCTATAAAAGGGTAATTAAATAACTCTGTAAATAAAATTGTACCTCCCTAATTTAACCTAATCTCTGTCAGGATTCGAACCCGAGTTTTATGATTTGTTTGGATTCTCTGGTTAACGGTCTCAATGTGGTCAATGTGTTAGAACGCCATCTCGCCAATCGTTAATCCCCCCCCTGATCCGATCAAACACTTTCTGCCTTTAAATACGTTCACTCTGTTTTAAACACAATCATTATCCTTATTATTTCCATGTTTTTAAGACAAGTAATTTAGTTGGAACCGTATACACGTTTAATTTAACACATTTTATATTATAATCGCGATCGCACAACCCTTAGCGCCCTTGAGGTGATTTTTCACAAAACGGCGCTCTACAAATTATCCAATTATTATTTTTATTAATTGTATTCTCACTGAGTCCAATCACTTTTTCACTTCACCGGTTCAATAATATTTCACTTTAATTCAATATTCAACAAAGCTTTCCAACAGGAATAATAATCGATGACCAACTACGCTGGGAAACCCATATAAAAGAAACAACAAAAAGACTTCGTAAACTCTCCCACATATTCTGCTCTCTTAGATCCATCTTAGACCTAACGACTCTAAAATGCATATATTTTGCCCTTTTTCAATCGATAGCAACATATGGTATTCTGGGATGGGGTGGCTGTGCAGAATCCGTCATTAATCCAATAATTACAGTACAAAAACTAATTCTCAGAATTATATTTAAATGTCATCCTACCTATCCCTCCAAAATACTATTTACTAAAATTAAGGTCTTAGATATTCGCCAGCTATTCATCAAGACAAGCTTATGCTACATACGAAAAAATGACTTGATAGTGGCTCCCCAACACCAAGTAAACACCCGCTTTTCATCAAATCTGGGATGCGTGGTGCCAAAAACTAGAACCACATTCGCTCAACGACAATTCTGGTCTATCGCCCCTAAAATATACAACGCATTGGACAGGGACATAAAATCAACTAATACTATATCCCTTTTTATTATACGTGTAAACTGGATATTTGAAAGGGGACAAGCCTTTTTTAAAGAATACATGAGTTCCTAACTTTTAAACCATTATAATAAAATTAACCATGTATCTGTATACTTATGTTTATATGTGAATACACATTACATTTGTGTGTGTTCATATATAGATGTGTATGAATGTATTTATGTATGCATCTATGTATGTATATGTATGTATGTATATGTATATATATCTGAGCATATATATATATGTGTATTTATGTATGTTTGCATGTATGAAAAACATATATTTTGTTTTATATTTTCCTTAAATATGTTTATTTTCTTTTTTTTTCCTTCCATATTATGTTTTATTTTTTCTTACTACAACATATGGTTTTATTGTAATTTATAGCATTATGACTACCACAACACGGGCATTAGCCTAGTGTGGGAGTTATTAAGTACACAAAAATTGTAATTCATAAAACTCACTGAATAAATAATAAAAAAAAAAAAAAAAAAAAAAACACCATCTGAATTCACTAATTAACTGTAATTTCACACTACACTTCTGATTTGTATCGATTTCTCGGAGCTGTCAACGTACCCAAGTTCAAAAACCGACTGTCCCAGTGATCTCTTCTTTCCACCTTCCCGTGGGAACGTGTTTACTCATAAAACCTGCCTGTCAATAAATCTTATGTTCTTATCTCAAACAAAAAATTTTTTGGAGCACGTTCGTTTCGTTTTATCGTTTGTTTATTTATCTGAGTGTTCAAACCATCACAAGGACTGACAACGGGCTGGAGTATTGCTATAAAGAATTTGAAGATTACCTGAATAGTGCCTGTCTGATTCATCAGAAAAGCAACCCTAACAGAACGGGTTGTGTGAACGATTTAATCGCACAATAGCTGAAAAAGCAAGGTGTCTACTTTTTTATACAAACTTAGACAAAGAGTTCTGGGGTGAGGCTACCAATACGGCAGTGTACCTGCAAAATCGAATTGTGGCCTCGGCGTTGAATAATAAAACTCCATATGAGTTGTGGACTCGCTCCGAACCGGATATTAGTCATATCAGAGAAAGCGAAAGAAGTGGGACAAGAAAACGACCAAATGTATTCTCATAGGATATCCAGATAATACAAAAGGATATAATGTCTTCAATCAAGAAAAAAAGGAATGTAACGACTAGTATCTCTACTAATCATCATTGAGAAGGAATCAAAATCTGAAAATTTAATTGAAGTTCAAGGTTCAGTGGGGAGCAATAAGGAACCTCATGATACAGAACAATTTCAAATTGAACCAGTGTCTAGTCGAGAAAACTCGAAGATAATGATGAAACATATGTTCCCAGTGACTATGAAAATGCACACAGTGAGAAAAAAAGCCCACAGTGCCGACCTAATTTCTTTTCGCACAAATTGGCTCCGAGGTTTGTGCGAAACGTTATCAAAAACAAAGTTTCTAATTTAGTGTATACCCTTGCAGACATGCAAGGCAAGGTAGTAGGAAATTTTCATGTTAAGGACATAGTTCGTTTAGATTAAGTTTAGTTTAGTATATAATAGGAAGCCAATGAAATAGTGTAAAGGACTACCATCCCTTCATGCTGCTTCATTCCCTTCTTTATGTGTTTGTTCCGGTCACGTGTTCTGGAGTTTGGTACCTTCAGGACTTGTGCTTGGAATAAACGCAACATTCTAGTGTACTGATGATAGATTTCATTTTTTTTATCCTCGTTGGACTAGAATAGGAACATCTTCACAAAAGATGTTTCTCTGATCCTAGTGATCAGTGGCGCCCATTAATTTAGTTTAGGTCTTAATTCTTTATCATCACTTAAACTTTACTGAGATTTATTCTTATTTACGTTTTGAGTAATTTTCATTTTTTTAAATGAGACGATTCGTCTTCTTACTGTTGTGAGCTTAGTAGTGCGACGCACACGCGCACACACACACATTGGTACGTTCCGTCAGCATAATGGACATAAGTTTTGGTTGTCATTATCCTTTGGTCTGAACCCTTCTTTCACAAGTTCATTGGAGTTTTCTTATACTTTTGTCAAGTATCGAAGTTTTATTAGTATCCAAAGAGTCTCCAGGGGACTTGGAAAGAAGGATTCTTATTTTTTTGTGTGTGAAAGAATTGAGCAATTTTTCATACACAAGATTATGTAATTTCTATTTTAGTTGTTCAATGTACTAGTTTTATGGTTAAATATATTTAGTTTAATATATATATTTAAGTCTTAGTTTCTTAAGGAAATTCTCAAATTGTGTTGTTTCAAACAAAGGGAAGTACATACTGCTTTGGCGTGCTTACCTATTAAATAATTCCGTCTGGATATTATCACTTTACCTCTGCTACGTAAGAGTGTGTCTTTGTTTAGTTTTGTTAGTCATAAGTACAATTTGGTTAGTTATAAGTAATATATGCATAAGTATCTCATTGCTAGTACCAGTGTTATGCTGTAAATTTTGTAGTACAAGTGTCGATCTCTTGAATTGTGCTCGTATACCTCATAACCTGTGTCAATTATCTAAAGCACATAGTTGAACACCAATTATATTTTGTTTGTCCAAGAAATTTCGACTCTTTGCTTACGTGGTAAGTGAAATTTTTGTCAGGATGCCATCTGGGTTACTTCCTTAGTCATATTTCTTGAGCAAGCAATGTTCATTCGAAGAGAATATGCTGGGTATTTTTTTTATATGTAAACCCTGATTCAACCACGATAGACAGGTTTATCTTCTGATTGTAAAACCTCATCTAAAATTCTTGGCATTAAGTTATGTAAACCCTGCTCTGAACATTTTTTTACATCAATTTTGTAATTGATTTAGTGAAGATCTCTTTGAGATTTAGTGGATTTTTATTTTTTTTATTTTGTTAAGTTCTATTGTTTCAAGTTTTTATCTTAGAATGGTAAATTTGTTTTATATAAACATAGGGAGAGAAAGAGAGTTTAGGTAGTTACTTTATTTATTTTCTGTTAAAAATATATATGTGTTTTTGTTTTCTTCTTCAAAGAATAAAGTGGGAGCTTGAGTTCTCCATACTCACTGGTGTCTCAGAGAGATTGTCTCTCGATAAGTGAGTAAGTGTTTGCGAATCTCATATTAGAGATATAAAAGTGAAGGTACAATACTCATGTAAATATTGATAATAATAACGGTTGTGCAACACCAATCTGCGAATTGGTTTTCTCTTTTCGTTTTCTTGGTTTATAACTTGTTTAGTTTTATGGTTTTCTGTAAAAACTTATTTAGTTCTACTAGCTTTGTCTTTTATGTACATGTGCGGGAAAGAAAGGTATTCGCGTGGGTTTTTTTTGTTTTAAGGTAATTTTACTTCACTTCGCGGCGTAAAATTTCCGGGGGTTGCGGGGAATTGTAACGTCAAAGAATTGTGCAAGTTCGGATTGCCAGGGTAGTGCCCGATTATTGTTTTTTTGAGAGTTTTTTTCGTGTGGCTGCCCTGCGATCGGTTTGACGGGGAGAGCAAAAAAAAAGAACGTGGGTAGGTAAATCAGGAACAATACGCGAGACGACGATTCCGCGGTGCGCGTGGTTTTTGGGCGAGAAAGAAGTGATATCGAAAATAATGAAAAAGATCGCGCGGATACCTTGAACTTATCCTTCGGAGACTTTCCGTTTAAATTTACAAAACATAAAACCAACGTTTCGACTCCTGTGTGAGATCGGCCTGTGCTTGTTCGAGTGTTGTGGCTTGAAGAGATGAAAATATACAATCATTTGTTTGAAAGTAAAAATGGTTTTATTTGTGAGTGGTTTTGAGGGGTAATTCCTTGGAGACTGCACAGGATTGCCAAGCATGCTGTCGAGGTGACGCAAAGATGAAGCATCATTGTCCCTTTAAACGTCCAATGGATGCTGAATGATTGAGGATGGCCACGCGCACTCCTTCGCACTCTATCCCACGAATCTCTACCCGGCGCAATCTGCTCACCGCTGGCGGACTCTCCAAACACCTTCAAACATGATCAAGGTTCTTCAATGTTTTTATACATTATGTCTCCTTGCCTTAGCCCCATAATAGCCCTGGTGATTGACAAGGGTCCATGCTCATCAGACGGGACATCAGACGTGACATCATATATGTATATAGTCCTACCAAACTACATTTGATTCCTTCAGAACTAGACTTACTCCTCTCTGAAAATGTCCCCACTATTATAGCCGGTGATTTGAATGCGAAAGACGGCTCCTGGCACGGCCAATATGATAACAAACAAGGTAGAGATCTTGCGGAATACTCTCTATCAAATTCAATCCCCATAGACGCTCCGGACCTGCCCACACTGTATCCTCCAAATGGCAGGCCGGATATAATCGACATTATAATCGACATATATTCAAGGGTGTAAAATTATTTAATAAATTACCCCTTGATATACGATCGGAAGAAAACTACGAAAAATATAAAAAAAAAATTAAATTAAAATACTCTTGTACCACCTCATAACTTTACTTATTGTTTAGAAATATGTTTTTGCCTTTTAAATTCTTTGAATCATTTATTAACTAACCTATATTTTTATTAATTTTATTGTTATTTTTTGTTTTATTACTAATATTTTTTGTTTAATTTAAACAAATGTAAAAATATTTTTGTTGTCCTCTCCTAAACACAAGCAGCTGCTTTATTAGGAGAGTGATTGAAATATTGGTGTTTATATTGTTAAAAAATTGTAACCTTGTTTATATGTTTCAATAAAAAAATTTAAAAAAAATTGTCATACTAGTCTACGTGAGTCGTATCTTTCCCCAAGAGTACTGTACGATTTCGCATCCGACCACAATCCTGTTTTTCTAACTCTAACAGGTGATTTGAATCCACTGGTCCCATACAAGCCAACTCGTAAAAAAATTAAATGGCCGAAACTAATCGACTTATTAAATTCAACTACGACAGTGCCAATTTCTATTCCTGACGAAGCCAGTCTTAGCACAGCCACTTCTTATTTAATAGATTCAATAAAATCCTGCATCAACGAGGCATCCGTTGATATTCCCAACGATACGAGTCGATACGGAAACCCTGAAGAGATCAAAGATCTTATCAGGGAGAAAAATGGCAAAAAAATTGGAATTCCATAGTAATAATGCTTTATGACCGATTATCCCGCCAAGTTTGAGATGCCCAAATTTAATTTAGCAACGAACGTTGGCATGAGTATATATCGTCCCTGAAAAATGACAGAGCAGCGTACTGGAAGCTCTCCAAAACTCTCAGACGTCCAAAGACCAGAATATCTCACCTTCAAGGCCCAAACGGAGTAGTATACTCTACTGCAGACCAGGCAGAAGCCTTTGCAGCTAGTCTTGAAGCCCAATTTACCCCAATAATCGACCATGATGACCCACTCTTAATTTCGATGGTGGATTCAAAAGTAAATTTTAAATACAGAATCTGATGACTTGTCAATCAAATTCTCAACACCTAATGAAATCAAAAAAATAATAAACTCCCTTAAGATAAAAAAAAAAGCTGCCGGTCCAGACGGCATATCAAATAAAGTAATAAAATTTCTCCCTATTAAAGGCATCTGCGCCCTAACAGCCATCTACAATGCATACTTTCCCTAAAGCAGACATACTACAGACATCACAGATACATCAACCGGGTATGGATGAATCAGCACACTATCTCAAAAAAATAAATTTTAACCAGAGACAACTAATTTTAATACGGATGGTTATAAAACCGTTACAAGAAAACTAAGGAGATCTAGAAATATTATTGAAACTGGAACAGTGATGGAGAACTCCCTCGAAATAGCTTAAAATAGTTAAAAAGCCTCGAAATAGTTAAAAACAACGCTCTATGTGTCGAGGTTCGACAATAGTGAAATATTCGAAACTTTATCAATTGTAAAATAAAAGGAAGTAATATCCAAATAGAAAAAATAATACAACGAAATCCCACGCAGTTTGGATCTTTCAAGTTGACTATACCGAATACGGATTTCAAAACCTACATGGATAAAAAATTTTGGCCGACTGGTACTGTTTTCCGAAAATTTATTGAAAAAAAAAATACAATGGAAAAGAACAAAATTAAGATAATTTCAATAAACTGCAAAAGTTTTAAACGAAACGTCAACTTCGTTATAGATATGTGCGATATCTACGATGTAATACTTTTGCAAGAAACGTGGTTATTACAAAACGAAACATCGAATCTATCCAAAATTCATCCGAACTTCCATGGATGGGATACCTCTGCTGTAGATTTATCAAACGGACCGCTACGAGGCCGACCTTACGGAGGAGTCGCAGTACTTTGGAGGAACGAGCTGCAAGCTTCAATAATACCGTGTGGAGATGACCGCATCGCTGGTATTCAGATAACCACCAACGGAGAGACGATAAGCATTTAATTTGGTAGGCGGGAATGGGTACCGCTGCCCTGGGAACCATTTATTGGATGACCAACACCTCTGCCACAGGTCACCCCAAGTGGTTCGCTACGTTTGGTGACTTAGCAGGGGTGCCCGGGTTCATAGGTTAAGGTTTGCCCAGGTCTTGGTGGCGAATGCGTCGGCCCACCTTCTGCGTGGCGGGCCGGTTGGGAGATGCTGGTTGAGGGAGACCCTTTACAACCGGTTACCGCTGTCCGGGCCGCTCGATAGTACAGGGGCCCGACCCTCAGGCTCACGACTAAGGATGGGCTGCCCCATCAGCGAGTGAAAAAACCCTGCCACTGCTGTTGTGCCGGTTCGTGACCGTAGGAGACCCAGCAGCAGTTTTTGGGGCGCATTGGATGCCCTCTCCAGCCGGACTCTCCCAGCCTATCGCCTAGCACCGCAGTGAGTGGGCTGGAACCAAACGCTCATCACTCCTGGACAGCCTGAACCCCAGATTCCTACCCACCCCTCATACCTTTCCTTTCCAGACCTTCCTTTCACCTCATACCCTTAAAAAAAAAATTAAAATCATGAATATACATAAAAACAAACTTAACATCATTACAGCGGCGAGTAGCAGGCGTCCCCGGTGCGGGCCAAAACCGTTGGTAAATTTTGCCAACATTCGCGGTCTTCACACTAATTTAAATTCTGTTCATCACCATCTTTTGTCCCAATTTCCCAACCTTCTTTTCCTATCCGAAACTCAGATAGCCGAGCCGCCAGACTTCTCCTATCTGGACTGCCCGGGCTTTACCCTTGCAAGCAAGTTCCGACTCAAAGGAGGAGTCTGCCTCTATAGTCGAGCTGACGTCAACTGTGTACGACTATTGAGTCTGGAAAACGCCAGATTCGACGTAATGTGGGTGCGCGTCAATCTTGCCAGTACAGCAAGATTCTACGCATGTCTATACCGCTCACCGAACCATAGCGAATCAGACACTTCCGAGCTCTTCAAACATTTGAGAGATACTATTGATGATCTCTTGCCCCGCTACCCTTCGGCCGAGTTTATTGTTCTGGGAGACTTCAATGTTCATAACGAACCATGGTTGAAGTTCTCAGGCCCAACGGACTCGGCTGGCCGACAGACGGAATCCTTTGCCATTTGCTACGGATTAGAGCAACTAGTTCAGGAGCCTACAAGGGTTCATGATGTCCAGACTCACCGTTCCAATCTGTTAGACCTATTCTTAACTACTGTGCCACATGGTTATAGTATTGACGTCACAGCGCCTCTGGGATCATCTGACCACTGCCTAGTGATGACATCAATCCCCGTTAGCCTCAGACCAACCAATGAGAGGCTGAGGAGAAAAGTGTGGCACTATAGGTCAGCAGATTGGTTCGGTATGCGGGCCCATTTCAACGCTTTTCCGTGGTTAGCTGTTTGTTTTCGGACTTCGGACCCTTTAACATGTGCCCAGAAGATTGGTGAAGTCATCAAATCGGCGATGGATGGCTTCATACAATCGACTACTAAAGAAACTGGTGTGGGCTCAAAGCCGTGGTTCAGTCGACAATGCTCCGAAGCAGTTCAACGAAAAAACGCGGCTTACCGAGCCTTCAACACATCTCGAACGCCCGAAAGCAGATCAGCATACAACAAATCGGCAAAGGAATGCAAAAGAATCATTAATAGGTCAAAATTCGAACACGACCTGCAGATCAGCAAAAATCTGGCTGCCTGCCCGCATAGCAGCAGAGCATTCTGGTCGCTTGCGGGGTCAATAGGTCGGAATTTTTGCAAACCCAGTTTGCCACCTCTTACCAGACCTGACGGCTCACTAGCAAAAACCGCCACCGAAAAGGCTAACCTATTAGGGAAAATGTTTGCGGAAAACTCGACCCTCGATGACGGAGGTGCTGTTCCGCCGTCGGTTCCTCACTGCGGCTTCTATATGAAAAAGTTGAGGATCCGGCATCGAGATGTACTCCACGTTATACGGGGGCTCGATGTTAACAAAGCTAGTGGACCTGATGGAATACCTGCCCTGGTATTGCAGAGGTGTGCTGAGGAAATAGTTCCAGTTTTGACAAAGCTCTTCAAAATGTCCCTGAAGTGTGGCACTGTGCCCTCTGGTTGGAAAAAAGCGGTCATTCACCCTATTCCCAAGAAAAGTGACCGCTCCAACCCGGCCAACTACCACCCCATAGCGATCACATCAGTTCTGTCCAAAGTAATGGGACGTGTGATCAATGACAAACTGCTCACATACCTCGAGAAGAACAAAATTATCAACGACCGTCAATACGGATTCCAGCGGAACTGCTCGTGCGGTGATCCTCTCGCGTATGTGACTCATGTTTGGGGGCGGTGCCTGGAACGTCACGGTGAGACCCAAACGGTCGCACTAGACATATCCAAGGCCTTTGACCGGGTCTGGCACCGAGGACTTGTCAACAAATTGTCTTCTTACGGACTTCCCGCATCCCTGTGTACGTGGATTGCTGACTTTTTAAGGGATAGGTCGATTCAGGCGGTTGCTGGCGGTTTCACCTCTTCCTCACACTCTATAAATGCTGGCGTCCCACAGGGATCGGTTCTGTCTCCGACTTTGTTGTTGTTGCACATCAATGACCTTTTGACATGTGCACCGATTCATTGTTACGCGGATGACAGTACAGTTCATGATAGCTTTTTGTTTGACAAGCCCACAAAGGGCACACAAACTACAACGGCTCGGAGGGCTTTGAAGCAGAGAATGGACGGTTATCTCGAGAGTATTTCCTCCTGGGGTAAAAATAATCTCGTCGAATTTAATGTTTCAAAGACCCAATCCTGTCTGATTACGTCTAAAAGGGATCCAAATGATAATCTAGTCTCCTTCAACGGAAGCAATCTTCCGAACAGGCCTTCCATTGATATGCTTGGTGTAACTATAAGTGACCATCTCAGGTACGGGGGCTCCATCGAAGCCAGAGTAAAGTTGGCCTCTCAGAAGCTGGGCGTACTGTACAGGGCCCGCAGATACTTTAATAGTACACAACTGCTGACCCTGTACAAATCGCAAGTGCGCCCTACTGTCGAATTTGGCAGCCATCTCTGGTCCGGAGCCCCTAAATACCTGAAAAAAACCCTTGACTCTGTGCAGAAACTGGCCGTCCGTTTGATAGATTCCCCAATCTTAACAAACGGACTGCTATCTTTAGAGCACAAGCGTCAGGTAGGTATGCTGTCCTTGTTCTATCGGTATTACAATGGAAGATGCTCTGAGGAACTAGCGTCATTGATCCCTTCGGCACCGGTGCGTAGTCGGGATACACGCCAAACGCGCACCCAACATTTGTACACGGTTGAAATTTGTCACATGAGAACGGGTCGCTTCTACGATTCGTTCTTAGGTTCAACAGCTCGGCTGTGGAATGAACTGCCGGCCTCTGTGTTTCCTCCCTCCTACAACTTGGGACTCTTCAAGATCCATGTTCACTCCTTCCTCTCCTCAAAAAGACCCTCCACACAGCATCCCCAAAGATGACATAGGCCCTGAGGGAAATTATTTTTTTCAGGGCCTCCTGTGTGGAGTTGATATAAAAAAATAATTTTAAAAAAGTGCCTGTCTGAAGACAAAATACCTAGGGTAAGTCAGAATCTTTTCCCAATTCTAACAGATTCCTCAATATTTGAGTAAAAAATTTAGATTACAGTCCACAATAAAACCACAAACTGATTCCTACATAATATTGCGACTCACATTCTATACATTCTCATCTCACCAAATTTACGATTTAAAAAAATGTCTGCCCCCGGTTTTATATAAGTTTGACATTGCCAAAACCCAAAATTAAGACTGGTTTTGGGTTTGTAGAGGCTAGGTGCTATAGAATTACAATGATCGAGGTACCTCGATGGTGGCCTGAGGGATCTTCTCCAGGTGGTACTTGGTGCCGTACCAGGACTCTGTCTGGTCGCACATGGGCTCAAATTTCTTTCCCACCACAGTCACCCGCACGCGCTCCGGCTCCAACTTGTCTAGCAGGTGGGTGATCAAGTCGGGGCGCCACTCCGTCATGATTTGGTGCGCTGTCAGTATGTCCTCCATGGGGTACTCCTGTTAACAAACAAACAATTATTAATGATTTGTGCAACTTACTACATACTTTTTTTAATGACAAACAAAATAAACAACTCTCAATGAAAATATGAAACGGATAAAAAAGAAAATACAAAAGGCCTATGATTTTAATAGAGGAAAATGTTTCTTTTTCTTTGCAAAACCAAACTACTCTCATTGTGATGTTTCGAAATGTCAACGTCCCCAGCTTACTTTTATGAGGATACCAATTGCAAACAGAATTATTTTACTGGAGTCAGTGCACTGTTTATGAAAATATGACAAATTGAAATCAAAAACAAACCGCTGAAAAAAACTTTTTTCTTCAATGATTGTGTTTTCCATTCACACACCCCGCCCCCGGTGGTTTGGATTAATGGAGTTAACGATTATAGTGGGTTCGGATGAAAAATCATTTCTTTTTGGTTTGAAAACTTGGTTACTTAGAAATATTATGTATGCTTTAAGTAAATACTGCGAGTAGAACGCATCTTAACCTTTGCTATATACATTGAAGGACTTGAAATTTGCAAAATAGACTAAATTACCTGTAAGCGATGAACATATCCGGCGACGAAGTTGTAGGGTTCCTCTTTGTCCTTGAAGCGGAAGATCATGGCCAGGATGTCTCGGGACTCCTCGAAAATGGATTGCTGAGGACCATCCTTCTTCAGTAGGTTAATATACTGAAAAAATCTTAAATCATTACATATTCTCACGGGGGCGTGGAACTGACAGAGAAAAGATGAAAGAAGAAAATAATGAATGCTGTAGAAATGAGATCCCCGAGAAGTAAGTGTGCTTAAAACATCTATGGTCGTGTTAAAAATATAGAGATCTGGAAAGAATGAGAGGCTGATGTAAGTGTTATGAATAATATTAAGAAATGGAGTGGTGTGAATATGCAATGCGGGAGATATATGTAGAAGTCAGGGACACTGTGGTAGTCACTCCGGCAAGGGGATAGTAATACCAACAACCTCTGTGACCGGGTGTTTAAGATCCTTGGATGATTGCGGCTCGTTTCATAACTCTAGTTACATTCAGTTTCACTTTGGTGAAAGATCACAGAAATAGCTTTAACTATGTCTAGCGACCATTTAAGAGTCCTGTACAGATAATCTCACCTGGAAGGTCAATTTGATGATGTCATCCGCATGCAAGATTCCTTCCTCCGTTAGGTCCACCTGCGCATTGAAGAAGGAAAAGCCGCGGGCCCCGCTTTGAATTTCTGCCATCAAACTGGAAACAAACTAAATATTAACTTAATATCGCAGTCAAAGGTAGCTGCACCCTTTTGTCAACTGGGTATTTAGTACCTCCCATTGATTAAACTCTACATCAATACGATCTAGACTAAATCCGTCATTTGGTGGTATTTGCGAGTAAGCTTAGTAATTAATTTGGAGAGCCGATAGACAA
This sequence comes from Hesperophylax magnus, assembly GCA_026573805.1. Lineage (NCBI taxonomy): Eukaryota > Metazoa > Arthropoda > Insecta > Trichoptera > Limnephilidae > Hesperophylax > Hesperophylax magnus. Next base: position 65,776 of record JAIUSX010000524.1, read on the forward strand.
AAGTCGCCTAATTAAGCGCGGCAACTTGGCTTACACCGAGCTTCGATTAACTATCAATATACATAACTTTTTGAATAATGTCGTTCGTTATGTAAAATTACTGGCTTATTAATAAACGAAAATGTCTAACGAAACCTGTACAAATGAAAGATGTTGTATACGCGATCAATTGAATCCGTTTGTGCTTGGGAAACGGAATTCAGAAAGTTGCTGGAAAAAACGGAAAGCTTAGTTACGGCCACAAACCTCATTGACCAATTTTAAAGTCAAAAGTAAATGCCAAATGCCAATGTATGTCAAAAGTGAGTAGGTATTTCAATTTGACATTGCCAATTTATTCGTATTTCGATATAACCGTTTAGGCATGACGATCCATAGACAACACCCGCCAGTGTTGCCATCATAAAGCGATTTCTTATTTCAATATTTGCTTTGATATTGACACGCCCAACAAACGTGACCATGGTCGGAAAATCGACACATAATCATTGTCAGTTGAGCCTATTGACTCGATATTGAAATTATCGACTTTTCTGTGCTAGAACCCTTGGTCAAATTATTGATTAATTTGAATAGGTAATTCAGCATCAAATAGCTGGCAGTGGCGACTGAAAAAAAATGAAAATTATAAATGTAACGAAAAGTAGTTACATGTATCATCCGGAATAATACATTGGGGTAATTACAGTCTTGCCTGTGGCCTCAGACCGGGATGGAGGTGAAAACGCTGTGCGGAGGAGGAGGACTCACCTATTGCACCAGCCTCTCTTCTTGAGCGCCGACAGCAGACTGCCCGGTCCTTCGTGGCCGAGCAGGTGCGCCAAGTAGCTGTCGGGCTGCACACCATCAAAACACAGATACATTATTAATAACTTTCCTTTTATTTTGAATAGTAACTTAAATGTATTTTTACCTGGTGGAAGGCCGGAGTAGGAAAAAGACAAAATACCCCCTGTGTCAGTGTCAGGCGAGAATTTGTGGGACTACGATTTACGTGTTTTGCAATGAATGCATTGGGTGTAAAAAGGCGTTATCGGCCTAACGCACTTTTTCCTATTATTAGCCCAACGGTAGTCTGATCCTTGTTTTACCTCATGATAAAAAACTCATTTCATTCAGACATAATTACAATTACAATTCGTGAGCATAGTATTATTCTTGATTTCAATTTTTTTTTTCTCTCCACACATTTTTTTTCCTTGTATAACAAATCTCAGGCGAAATTACGTAATGATATTTTATGGACATATATAATAGGTACTAAAATTATGTAATAACGAAAAATATCATTAACTAAATCTTTTTGTACTGTGTATGTCTTAATAAATAAATAAATAATCAATTTACATGAGTATTAAGATTATTATTTTTTATCATTTTCATAAAAAGTCTTTTTAAGAGGAAACCCGGGCGCTGAGAAATTTGAACAATAGGTATTTTAAAAATCACTTGCTATTTCACTCTGCTCAGCGAGCGCGCTATCGATGTGTAGGTACCCACAAAACTAAGAGTGTGTGTGTGCATGTTACGCTCGCCTATTATTATTACTACCGACCCGCATCTCCCGTCTTCCGTCCTTCGTCATGTGTCATGTATCTTTCCGACTTATTTCTCCGTTACTGATTTTGTCTCGGCGAAATGGATTTTGATAGGATTTTCACTTAAATCATTTAAAGATTTTCTTCCGAAAGGTTTACACACGTAATTTATAAATATGTATTATATTTATAAAAAGTAGAGGAAAGTCATTGTGTAATCAAGTGATTTAAAATATGTATTATATTTATAAAAAGTAGAGGAAAGTCATTGTGTAATCAAGTGATTTAAAATATGTATTATATTTATAAAAAGTAGAGGAAAGTCATTGTGTAATCAAGTGATTTAAAATATGTATTATATTTATAAAAAGTAGAGGAAAGTCATTGTGTAATCAAGTGATTTAAAATATGTATTATATTTATAAAAAGTAGAGGAAAGTCATTGTGTAATCAAGTGATTTAAAATATGTATTATATTTATAAAAAGTAGAGGAAAGTCATTGTGTAATCAAGTGATTTAAAATATGTATTATATTTATAAAAAGTAGAGGAAAGTCATTGTGTAATCAAGTGATTTAAAATATGTATTATATTTATAAAAAGTAGAGGAAAGTCATTGTGTAATCAAGTGATTTAAAATATGTATTATATTTATAAAAAGTAGAGGAAAGTCATTGTGTAATCAAGTGATTTAAAATATGTATTATATTTATAAAAAGTAGAGGAAAGTCATTGTGTAATCAAGTGATTTAAAATATGTATTATATTTATAAAAAGTAGAGGAAAGTCATTGTGTAATCAAGTGATTTAAAATATGTATTATATTTATAAAAAGTAGAGGAAAGTCATTGTGTAATCAAGTGATTTAAAATATGTATTATATTTATAAAAAGTAGAGGAAAGTCATTGTGTAATCAAGTGATTTAAAATATGTATTATATTTATAAAAAGTAGAGGAAAGTCATTGTGTAATCAAGTGATTTAAAATATGTATTATATTTATAAAAAGTAGAGGAAAGTCATTGTGTAATCAAGTGATTTAAAATATGTATTATATTTATAAAAAGTAGAGGAAAGTCATTGTGTAATCAAGTGATTTAAAATATGTATTATATTTATAAAAAGTAGAGGAAAGTCATTGTGTAATCAAGTGATTTAAAATATGTATTATATTTATAAAAAGTAGAGGAAAGTCATTGTGTAATCAAGTGATTTAAAATATGTATTATATTTATAAAAAGTAGAGGAAAGTCATTGTGTAATCAAGTGATTTAAAATATGTATTATATTTATAAAAAGTAGAGGAAAGTCATTGTGTAATCAAGTGATTTAAAATATGTAATATATTTATAAAAAGTAGAGGAAAGTCATTGTGTAATCAAGTGATTTAAAATATGTATTATATTTATAAAAAGTAGAGGAAAGTCATTGTGTAATCAAGTGATTTAAAATATGTATTATATTTATAAAAAGTAGAGGAAAGTCATTGTGTAATCAAGTGATTTAAAATGTGTATTATATTTATAAAAAGTAGAGGAAAGTCATTGTGTAATCAAGTGATTTAAAATGTGTAATATATTTATAAAAAGTAGAGGAAAGTCATTGTGTAATCAAGTGATTTAAAATATGTATTATATTTATAAAAAGTAGAGGAAAGTCATTGTGTAATCAAGTGATTTAAAATGTGTATTATATTTATAAAAAGTAGAGGAAAGTCATTGTGTAATCAAGTGATTTAAAATGTGTATTATATTTATAAAAAGTAGAGGAAAGTCATTGTGTAATCAAGTGATTTAAAATATGTATTATATTTATAAAAAGTAGAGGAAAGTCATTGTGTAATCAAGTGATTTAAAATATGTATTATATTTATAAAAAGTAGAGGAAAGTCATTGTGTAATCAAGTGATTTAAAATATGTATTATATTTATAAAAAGTAGAGGAAAGTCATTGTGTAATCAAGTGATTTAAAATATGTATTATATTTATAAAAAGTAGAGGAAAGTCATTGTGTAATCAAGTGATTTAAAATATGTATTATATTTATAAAAAGTAGAGGAAAGTCATTGTGTAATCAAGTGATTTAAAATATGTATTATATTTATAAAAAGTAGAGGAAAGTCATTGTGTAATCAAGTGATTTAAAATATGTATTATATTTATAAAAAGTAGAGGAAAGTCATTGTGTAATCAAGTGATTTAAAATATGTATTATATTTATAAAAAGTAGAGGAAAGTCATTGTGTAATCAAGTGATTTAAAATATGTATTATATTTATAAAAAGTAGAGGAAAGTCATTGTGTAATCAAGTGATTTAAAATATGTATTATATTTATAAAAAGTAGAGGAAAGTCATTGTGTAATCAAGTGATTTAAAATATGTATTATATTTATAAAAAGTAGAGGAAAGTCATTGTGTAATCAAGTGATTTAAAATATGTATTATATTTATAAAAAGTAGAGGAAAGTCATTGTGTAATCAAGTGATTTAAAATATGTATTATATTTATAAAAAGTAGAGGAAAGTCATTGTGTAATCAAGTGATTTAAAATATGTATTATATTTATAAAAAGTAGAGGAAAGTCATTGTGTAATCAAGTGATTTAAAATATGTATTATATTTATAAAAAGTAGAGGAAAGTCATTGTGTAATCAAGTGATTTAAAATATGTATTATATTTATAAAAAGTAGAGGAAAGTCATTGTGTAATCAAGTGATTTAAAATATGTATTATATTTATAAAAAGTAGAGGAAAGTCATTGTGTAATCAAGTGATTTAAAATATGTATTATATTTATAAAAAGTAGAGGAAAGTCATTGTGTAATCAAGTGATTTAAAATATGTATTATATTTATAAAAAGTAGAGGAAAGTCATTGTGTAATCAAGTGATTTAAAATATGTATTATATTTATAAAAAGTAGAGGAAAGTCATTGTGTAATCAAGTGATTTAAAATATGTATTATATTTATAAAAAGTAGAGGAAAGTCATTGTGTAATCAAGTGATTTAAAATATGTATTATATTTATAAAAAGTAGAGGAAAGTCATTGTGTAATCAAGTGATTTAAAATATGTATTATATTTATAAAAAGTAGAGGAAAGTCATTGTGTAATCAAGTGATTTAAAATATGTATTATATTTATAAAAAGTAGAGGAAAGTCATTGTGTAATCAAGTGATTTAAAATATGTATTATATTTATAAAAAGTAGAGGAAAGTCATTGTGTAATCAAGTGATTTAAAATATGTATTATATTTATAAAAAGTAGAGGAAAGTCATTGTGTAATCAAGTGATTTAAAATATGTATTATATTTATAAAAAGTAGAGGAAAGTCATTGTGTAATCAAGTGATTTAAAATATGTATTATATTTATAAAAAGTAGAGGAAAGTCATTGTGTAATCAAGTGATTTAAAATATGTATTATATTTATAAAAAGTAGAGGAAAGTCATTGTGTAATCAAGTGATTTAAAATATGTATTATATTTATAAAAAGTAGAGGAAAGTCATTGTGTAATCAAGTGATTTAAAATATGTATTATATTTATAAAAAGTAGAGGAAAGTCATTGTGTAATCAAGTGATTTAAAATATGTATTATATTTATAAAAAGTAGAGGAAAGTCATTGTGTAATCAAGTGATTTAAAATATGTATTATATTTATAAAAAGTAGAGGAAAGTCATTGTGTAATCAAGTGATTTAAAATATGTATTATATTTATAAAAAGTAGAGGAAAGTCATTGTGTAATCAAGTGATTTAAAATATGTATTATATTTATAAAAAGTAGAGGAAAGTCATTGTGTAATCAAGTGATTTAAAATATGTATTATATTTATAAAAAGTAGAGGAAAGTCATTGTGTAATCAAGTGATTTAAAATATGTATTATATTTATAAAAAGTAGAGGAAAGTCATTGTGTAATCAAGTGATTTAAAATATGTATTATATTTATAAAAAGTAGAGGAAAGTCATTGTGTAATCAAGTGATTTAAAATATGTATTATATTTATAAAAAGTAGAGGAAAGTCATTGTGTAATCAAGTGATTTAAAATATGTATTATATTTATAAAAAGTAGAGGAAAGTCATTGTGTAATCAAGTGATTTAAAATATGTATTATATTTATAAAAAGTAGAGGAAAGTCATTGTGTAATCAAGTGATTTAAAATATGTATTATATTTATAAAAAGTAGAGGAAAGTCATTGTGTAATCAAGTGATTTAAAATATGTATTATATTTATAAAAAGTAGAGGAAAGTCATTGTGTAATCAAGTGATTTAAAATATGTATTATATTTATAAAAAGTAGAGGAAAGTCATTGTGTAATCAAGTGATTTAAAATATGTATTATATTTATAAAAAGTAGAGGAAAGTCATTGTGTAATCAAGTGATTTAAAATATGTATTATATTTATAAAAAGTAGAGGAAAGTCATTGTGTAATCAAGTGATTTAAAATATGTATTATATTTATAAAAAGTAGAGGAAAGTCATTGTGTAATCAAGTGATTTAAAATATGTATTATATTTATAAAAAGTAGAGGAAAGTCATTGTGTAATCAAGTGATTTAAAATATGTATTATATTTATAAAAAGTAGAGGAAAGTCATTGTGTAATCAAGTGATTTAAAATATGTATTATATTTATAAAAAGTAGAGGAAAGTCATTGTGTAATCAAGTGATTTAAAATATGTATTATATTTATAAAAAGTAGAGGAAAGTCATTGTGTAATCAAGTGATTTAAAATATGTATTATATTTATAAAAAGTAGAGGAAAGTCATTGTGTAATCAAGTGATTTAAAATATGTATTATATTTATAAAAAGTAGAGGAAAGTCATTGTGTAATCAAGTGATTTAAAATATGTATTATATTTATAAAAAGTAGAGGAAAGTCATTGTGTAATCAAGTGATTTAAAATATGTATTATATTTATAAAAAGTAGAGGAAAGTCATTGTGTAATCAAGTGATTTAAAATATGTATTATATTTATAAAAAGTAGAGGAAAGTCATTGTGTAATCAAGTGATTTAAAATATGTATTATATTTATAAAAAGTAGAGGAAAGTCATTGTGTAATCAAGTGATTTAAAATATGTATTATATTTATAAAAAGTAGAGGAAAGTCATTGTGTAATCAAGTGATTTAAAATATGTATTATATTTATAAAAAGTAGAGGAAAGTCATTGTGTAATCAAGTGATTTAAAATATGTATTATATTTATAAAAAGTAGAGGAAAGTCATTGTGTAATCAAGTGATTTAAAATATGTATTATATTTATAAAAAGTAGAGGAAAGTCATTGTGTAATCAAGTGATTTAAAATATGTATTATATTTATAAAAAGTAGAGGAAAGTCATTGTGTAATCAAGTGATTTAAAATATGTATTATATTTATAAAAAGTAGAGGAAAGTCATTGTGTAATCAAGTGATTTAAAATATGTATTATATTTATAAAAAGTAGAGGAAAGTCATTGTGTAATCAAGTGATTTAAAATATGTATTATATTTATAAAAAGTAGAGGAAAGTCATTGTGTAATCAAGTGATTTAAAATATGTATTATATTTATAAAAAGTAGAGGAAAGTCATTGTGTAATCAAGTGATTTAAAATATGTATTATATTTATAAAAAGTAGAGGAAAGTCATTGTGTAATCAAGTGATTTAAAATATGTATTATATTTATAAAAAGTAGAGGAAAGTCATTGTGTAATCAAGTGATTTAAAATATGTATTATATTTATAAAAAGTAGAGGAAAGTCATTGTGTAATCAAGTGATTTAAAATATGTATTATATTTATAAAAAGTAGAGGAAAGTCATTGTGTAATCAAGTGATTTAAAATATGTATTATATTTATAAAAAGTAGAGGAAAGTCATTGTGTAATCAAGTGATTTAAAATATGTATTATATTTATAAAAAGTAGAGGAAAGTCATTGTGTAATCAAGTGATTTAAAATATGTATTATATTTATAAAAAGTAGAGGAAAGTCATTGTGTAATCAAGTGATTTAAAATATGTATTATATTTATAAAAAGTAGAGGAAAGTCATTGTGTAATCAAGTGATTTAAAATATGTATTATATTTATAAAAAGTAGAGGAAAGTCATTGTGTAATCAAGTGATTTAAAATATGTATTATATTTATAAAAAGTAGAGGAAAGTCATTGTGTAATCAAGTGATTTAAAATATGTATTATATTTATAAAAAGTAGAGGAAAGTCATTGTGTAATCAAGTGATTTAAAATATGTATTATATTTATAAAAAGTAGAGGAAAGTCATTGTGTAATCAAGTGATTTAAAATATGTATTATATTTATAAAAAGTAGAGGAAAGTCATTGTGTAATCAAGTGATTTAAAATATGTATTATATTTATAAAAAGTAGAGGAAAGTCATTGTGTAATCAAGTGATTTAAAATATGTATTATATTTATAAAAAGTAGAGGAAAGTCATTGTGTAATCAAGTGATTTAAAATATGTATTATATTTATAAAAAGTAGAGGAAAGTCATTGTGTAATCAAGTGATTTAAAATATGTATTATATTTATAAAAAGTAGAGGAAAGTCATTGTGTAATCAAGTGATTTAAAATATGTATTATATTTATAAAAAGTAGAGGAAAGTCATTGTGTAATCAAGTGATTTAAAATATGTATTATATTTATAAAAAGTAGAGGAAAGTCATTGTGTAATCAAGTGATTTAAAATATGTATTATATTTATAAAAAGTAGAGGAAAGTCATTGTGTAATCAAGTGATTTAAAATATGTATTATATTTATAAAAAGTAGAGGAAAGTCATTGTGTAATCAAGTGATTTAAAATATGTATTATATTTATAAAAAGTAGAGGAAAGTCATTGTGTAATCAAGTGATTTAAAATATGTATTATATTTATAAAAAGTAGAGGAAAGTCATTGTGTAATCAAGTGATTTAAAATATGTATTATATTTATAAAAAGTAGAGGAAAGTCATTGTGTAATCAAGTGATTTAAAATATGTATTATATTTATAAAAAGTAGAGGAAAGTCATTGTGTAATCAAGTGATTTAAAATATGTATTATATTTATAAAAAGTAGAGGAAAGTCATTGTGTAATCAAGTGATTTAAAATATGTATTATATTTATAAAAAGTAGAGGAAAGTCATTGTGTAATCAAGTGATTTAAAATATGTATTATATTTATAAAAAGTAGAGGAAAGTCATTGTGTAATCAAGTGATTTAAAATATGTATTATATTTATAAAAAGTAGAGGAAAGTCATTGTGTAATCAAGTGATTTAAAATATGTATTATATTTATAAAAAGTAGAGGAAAGTCATTGTGTAATCAAGTGATTTAAAATATGTATTATATTTATAAAAAGTAGAGGAAAGTCATTGTGTAATCAAGTGATTTAAAATATGTATTATATTTATAAAAAGTAGAGGAAAGTCATTGTGTAATCAAGTGATTTAAAATATGTATTATATTTATAAAAAGTAGAGGAAAGTCATTGTGTAATCAAGTGATTTAAAATATGTATTATATTTATAAAAAGTAGAGGAAAGTCATTGTGTAATCAAGTGATTTAAAATATGTATTATATTTATAAAAAGTAGAGGAAAGTCATTGTGTAATCAAGTGATTTAAAATATGTATTATATTTATAAAAAGTAGAGGAAAGTCATTGTGTAATCAAGTGATTTAAAATATGTATTATATTTATAAAAAGTAGAGGAAAGTCATTGTGTAATCAAGTGATTTAAAATATGTATTATATTTATAAAAAGTAGAGGAAAGTCATTGTGTAATCAAGTGATTTAAAATATGTATTATATTTATAAAAAGTAGAGAAAGTCATTGTGTAATCAAGTGATTTAAAATATGTATTATATTTATAAAA
>JAIUSX010000525.1:0-18920 GCA_026573805.1 Hesperophylax magnus
GTTAGGTTAGGTTAGGTTAGGTTGGGTTAGGTTGGGTTAGGTTAGGTTGGGTTAGGTTGGGTTGGGTTAGGTTGGGTTAGGTTAGGTTGGGTTGGGTTGGGTTAGGTTAGGTTAGGTTAGGTTAGGTTAGGTTAGGTTATGTTAGGGTTAGGTTAGGTTAGGTTATGTTGGGTTAGGTTAGGTTATGTTGGGTTAGGTTAGGTTATGTTGGGTTAGGTTAGGTTAGGTTAGGTTAGGTTGGGCTAGGTTAGGTTGGGTTAGGTTAGGTTATGTTTGGTTAGGTTGGGTTAGGTTATGTTTGGTTAGGGTTGGGTTGGGTTGGGTTAGGTTAGGTTATGTTTGGTTAGGTTGGGTTGGGTTAGGTTATGTTGGGTTAGGTTGGTTTAGGTTATGTGAGTTTGGGTTGGGTTAGGCTAGTTTGGGTTAGGCTAAGCTAGGCTAGGCTAGGTTAGGTTATTCTTACTTTTCATTATTATCTAAGTCATACCAACTGTTGACCCACCGTTCTGTACATTCACTCATACCCCAATTGGGATGCCATAGTCTCATTGGCTACAGGTGGTTAGCAGCAGTTGGGACATTTGATTACACAAATGATACGGATGCCTTGTAATAACAATAATTCGATAATTTGTATAGCGCCCTTTTGTGAAAACAGAAAAACATGGCAAAACATGGCCAAACCTGGCCAGTCAAGCTCAGATAAACACACTGTAGTAGAAAAACACTGGACATTAATTTCACATTTGCTATTCTTTTAACACACATTACTGTTGCCTATTGTATGGTTTATTAGAAGATTAGGGGCACAAGTAGAATTGATATTTATTTTTTTAAAGGCTCGAGAATATATGACTCTTTAGGACTGGTGAACTTTGATGAAATGAACTTAAAAAGTTTACAAATTCTTCTACTAAACACCGCATTATGAAGTTCCACGATGTACACATCGTCTGAACATTCAGGTGTCATTTTGATTTTTTTTTGCGATCGTTTTATATTCGTTTGTTTGCGATATAATATTATTATGACGAAGATGATGACTATGACGGATGGGAGAAGACGATGGACGGCATGGGGACGAATGAACTACCCGATCCGGTGGATATCTACCGGAGAAGCGGGATTTATTCACGTCATGTCAAAACAAACAATTCGCATTATTGCCCGATATAAAATCAGATACGTAGATATATCACGCACATCATATCAATTGATTAAAGTTTCTCCACTGTAAAAACACTGATCTAAAAACACAATGATCTCTGTCGTGACAGAGGCTAGATCGAAAATATGATTTCAAACAAAACGGTAAAACAATAAACAACATTTGACGTAAGGAAAACGAATTCATGGGTCAGTGTTGCCATCGCAAATATATGTTATTTCACCGCAGATTTTTGATTAAATAATTGCATCAAGTACTTACCGATGAACATCAATTATTTCACAACATTATTTTTTATTTTTTATTCATCACTTTTAATATTAATACTAGATCGGTGTGAGTCCATGCAGCGCCATGTCAGGAAAGAAACGTGAATACTTTTGGAATTAATTTGTTTACTATTTTTGTGTGAATATCGAATTGTGGTTTCGCTTGCACAGAAATCTTCCTCCTTGCTTACGAAATGTGTGATTAATCAGTATTACAAATATGTAATAATATGTTATATTGAATTCAAACATGAGACAGAATTACCATTAGTTTTTAATTATTAAATTTAAATTCAATTTAATCATTAAAAATTATTTTGATTAAATGACTTTTTTTTTATAATTATACTTAATTTTAATCGTTAACCCAAATAGCCATGGACATAGGGGGAGTATTCAAACAGAGGGGATTCTCTTTATTTTTACGTTTCTTTTTCTGTTGTTTTTTTTTTTCTACCAATTTCTTCTTTCTATGGTTTAGACAGTTGTCAATCTTGTTGTTTGTGTTCATCTCGTAACTCTCGCGATCGCCGTTTGATAATAACGTAAATAAACTTTGATCAATCGATTTGATGCCAGTTATACGGATCTGATGTGTTGTGTGTGTTGTGTGTGTGTGCGCGTGTGTGCGCGTGTGTGATGTTTGTTAAATAATCATTAAATAATAATCTTCGCGCGCGCGAAACGATCCGAACAAAAATGGCGCGTGTGCGTCCGAACCTCCGCTTTCTTTTCATTTCATTTCGCCGTATTATTTCACCCTTTTTCCTCGCCGCTTTTCACCGTCGCCTCCGCGCTCTCTCACCGGACCCCCGAACACCTGAACGGCCGCCCTCTCTGGGGTCGGTCACGCCGGGCGGCCATCATTTTTCATGAACAATGCATCGCGATTGACTTCCGTTTCCGTTTCCAAGTGTCAAGTTCAGTGGGTGGATCAATCAAACGTGCAACTATCTGATGATGCGTGAATAATTATCGACATATATTCCGTTGATATTTTCATTTATTCCATAATTAAATTTAAATCATAAATTTTCCAACATTTAACTTCATTAAAAGTAATAAGTTTTCTTTCGCACACCCACAGCTTCTTTCCACGTGTTTCTTTTTTCTTTTTTTTTTTTTTTCAGATTAAATGTAGTGGCAATTTAGTTAAAAGGAGAAAAAAATAAAACAAAAAGTCTATTGACGATAACGTCAAATTTTATTTTTATTTGTTCTAAATGCAGCTGACAAATTTTCAAATAATTTGTAAACACATCCGATGACTTTTGATTTACTTAATTTTACAGAGTTCCTAAACATGATTTTTTTTTACTGACTCTAACATAATTATATTTGATTATCTTTAGATTCTTTACAGTTATTTTTATTATTATATTGGTGTTTGTTGAACAAGAGCTTAAAAACTATACTGCGGCTGTATGCAGGTTATTATTCCTTCCGGAGGACTATCTTGGGTTTTTTATATTTAAATTTATCGTTTTCGCTATATTTTGAAAGGGAATTTATTGTAGGATTAGTATGGCTGGGAAGGCCGGCATAAAATTTGGTTGCTTGGGAAACAATCAAGTCCTTTATCAACGGAATGTTGGTGTCATTATGGATAGAAGAAATTCTCTGGCACAGAGGTCTCATTTATAAAATGTACCTCCTCGGTATCCCCCTTTCAATGCTTCAACTCATAGCTAATTTTATTAAAGACCGTAAATTTAGAATCAAATTAGATGGAATTTTTTCCACAGTGAGATTGCTAAGAGCAGGTGTCCCTCAAGGCTCTATTCTCTCGCCAGCTCTTTTCAATATATACCTAAGCGATATCCCCCGCCCTAGCATACATAACTTTCGCACCAAAAAAACCAAAATAGGCAAATTTGCAGACGACACTGAAGTCATGTCGACTTCAGTAAGCGAAATGACCGCTACACGACGCGTCCAAGACCACGCGTCGAAACTAGAATCATTTTTTAAACAATGGCGAATTAGCATCAATCCCTCAAAAAGCGCCGCTTGTGTTTTCTCCCGTAGACGCCCTAAACGACCCCCTAACATCCACTTGTTCGGCGAAAACGTACCTTGGAAAAAAAACATTAAATACCTCGGAATAACTCTAGACAGCAGACTAACTTGGAAAAAGCATATAACAGAAACTCTAAATTCAGCAAATAAAACTCTTGCAGCCCTTTATCCCATGATATCTAAAAATAACAAAAAATTATCTCCAAGGAACAAACTACTAATATATAAATCCACTATAAGACCTAAACTCACTTACGCTAGCCCTATCTGGGCACACGCTTCAGAGCCCCAGCTAAAAAGACTACAAACATTTCAAAACAAAGCCATACGCATTGCCCTGGGAGCTCCTAGATGGATGAGGGTTGCTCAACTACATCGGGACTCTGAAGTTCCCCTCCTTAAAGACCATATCTTAAGTCTCGCGGAAACATTTTATGCGGGCCTCCCCACCCATGAAAACGCGTCCATCAACTGTCTCGCACAGTACGATGTAAATGAAATAACTACCTTTAAAAAACCCAAACAAATCCTCCGTAAACCTTAAATCCCCCATATTGCAGCCATGTTTCCTTGCAAAAATATTTTAAAAACACAACCAAAATTAACTTAAAATTTATCCTACAACCAATTTTAAAATCATGATGAAAGAGAAAGGGGCCTTTTTGGCCCGGAGCTCTATATGCCAATATTTCAAAAGTCAAAAGTAGAAGAAATTCTAATCCATTTAGGTGCGTTTAAAGCAAGTCTAATGGCTTTATTTTGAAAGAGATGAATCTTTTGTATGAGATTTGGAGCGGCGTGCCTCCAAATGGGGCATCCGTACGTGAAACCTGGTCTTATTGTTGTTTTATAAAGAAGTAATTTATTATCCGTTGACAAACGACTTTTCTTTCCCATCATTGGATTAAGTGATGCTAGACATTTATTTGCTGCTGTTATTTTTCCAGTTATATGTCATCCGATGATGTTCTGATTAAATATCTTATATTAGTTATGGTTTTTGTTTCTTTGTCTGTCTGTCTGTCTGTCTGTCTGTAGTTTTTTGTTTTTTTTTTTTTTTTTGTTTTCCTACTTTCGTTATTCATCATCATCATCATCATCATCATAATTCATTTTTTTTATTATTTTTATTTTTTTTTTAAGCACATAAACAATCGCAAACATTAATAGTTTAACCAGGTTATTATTTTCATGTCTTCGAGGGCTCGTATCTCACGCCGCGCCGCGCCGCCCCCGGCTGTCCTGTAAGAAATCAGATATAATAGCATCATCAGTAGGGCTCGTTTAATTTTTTTTTCAAATTAATTTCGTATAACATAATTAATTTATTTCGCATTATTATCACGCCTAGGTCGGTTTGGCGTACACATAATATTATACAGGCCCGAGCACCGCGAGCCCGATGTATGCTGTGGGCCGGCACGCCGTTCTACGGCGGGGCGGCTCGGGAGCCCTGTCGGCGCTCGCGGGGCCCCCCGACGGCGGGAATGCTGCGGGACCCCTCGGCCGGAGTCCCGCCCTCGCCCACGCCGCCCTCCCGACCCGCCGACTCGAGGGTCTCCCGAGCTGCGGTCTCTTTTGTGGCACTCCGAGTCGCCGCCCTCGCGCATTTCCTCATCCGTAGCCTCACTGCGCCTAGCGCCGCTCCCGGGGAGCGCAGATTCCCCGCCCTCCGCGGGCCCACATCTCTGTCCTACGCCCGCCCGCGCCCTACCGTTAAGGAAAATTTATCCTCGCCGATAAAATCCTATTTTACTCCGAGGACCTAAGCATAAATGATACACGTTTTCATCATCACAATCGACAAGCGAGCTCTCTGCGCCGGCGGCACGGTAGGGACGCCATTCGAATTCCGAAAATTTAATTTTTTTTTGAGGATATATTCAGCATCAGCAAGCAAGCCGAACAGCACCACCAGCACCAGTCTACAATGGCAGATACAGCACTAGCAGCGACGGCGGCGTCTCCCGTTCCGGCCACTCCCGCTAAGAAGGCAAAGGCATCCGCCGCGGCGGCCAAGAAGCCGAAGGCGAAGCCCTCTCACCCGAAGACGTCCGAGATGGTCAACAACGCCATCAAGGAGCTGAAGGAGCGCGGCGGCTCCTCCCTGCAGGCGATCAAGAAGTACATCACCGCTAACTACAAGGTCGACGCCGATAAGCTGGCCCCCTTCATCAAGAAGTACCTGAAGGGAGCCGTCGAGTCCGGCGCCCTGGTCCAGACCAAGGGCAAGGGAGCGTCCGGCTCCTTCAAGCTGGAGGCGAAGGCCAAGGGTTCCGCCGGTGGCGCCAAGAAGCCGGCCGCCGCCGCGCCCAAGAAGCGCACCTCTGCCGCCTCCGCCGCCAAGAAGCCCAGGAAGGCGGCCGCCGCGCCCGCCAAGGCGAAGAAGGCCGTCGCCCCCGCCAAGGCGAAGAAGGCTCCCGCCGGCTCGCCGGCCAAGAAGGCCGCCGCCGCCGCCGCCAAGAAGCCCGCCGCGAAGCCGAAGAGCCCCACGAAGGCGAAGAAGTCGGCCAAGCCCCCGACCAAGAAGCCCAAGGCGCCCAAGCCGAAGAAGGCTGCCGCAGCTCCCAAGGGCAAGCCCGCAGCGAAGAAGGCCGCACCCAAGAAGTAGGACTTCCACATGACTTCACGTGTGTGTATAGTTATATATTGTCATTATATAATATATCTATCACCACCGCGGATATATCAGCTGGCGGAAAGCGAGCACCCGAGTCGCGGTGCCAAGTTGTTGACGATAAAAAGCCCTTTTCAGGGCTACCAATGATTTCATAAATGCATAATACAAAAATATTCGATGAGATTAGAGAGAGTATCGCGAGAGGTATAATAGTAAAATACGTGAATTATTATTCATTCCACCGAATTCCATAGTATTTATTATTATTATTATTATTATCATAACCATTCCGTCGCATAACTTATATAATGGCAATAAAACACGGATAAGGGTTTTTCCGGAAGGGCCATAGAGAAGCGCATAATAATAGTAAGTCATAGAGTAATTATGTCATAAAGTAATTTAAAGGCTTACGAATTTTTTCACAGAATGACAACATCAATGAAAAGGACGCAGCCCAAAAATGAAATTCTTACAGTCCACACACACAGTATGAAGGTGAATTTTTAGTAAAAAGTATAAAACTTTTAAATTTATTTTCCATCCCTGCTGTACAATGAAAACGTGCATTTTTGTTAGGGTTAATTTTTTTTTTTTTTTTTTTTTTTTTGTCTTGTTTTGTCTTATCTTATTTGTCTTTTTTTTTTTTTTTTTTCCCTTCCTACCAAAAGACGGAAGACCTCCGACTCGATATGTAGCCAGGTAACATTTTTTTAATCCTCGTGCCAGGGGCGTGTGCTGTTTACATAGAGAATATTAACTTTAAATTAAAAACGATTAAATTTTTCTGCTCCGGCGCGGTTATTTTTATGTTTTTTCATAGATTCTTATTTGCCGTGAAGAGGGAATCGTTTAAAATTTCTGAATTTAACTCTACTTTTTATTTTTACAAATAAAACGGCGTTCTTTGCGCCTCAGAATAATTCTTACCTCGCGTGACTAATCATATTATATTATACTTTGCGGGCTGTCGGTCCGAGAATTGTGTAAGATGCATTAAACGGCTTGAACATAGTGGTGGCCCTGAGAAGGGCCGTTTTGTGAGTTTTATCACACTGCCAAGTAGTGTGTTGTCGTAAATAAACAATCGGGTGGATGTGACGGTGACGGTGATGGTGTGGTGGTCGCGCGCAGCCTAGCCGCCGAAGCCGTACAGGGTGCGACCCTGGCGCTTCAGGGCGTACACGACGTCCATGGCGGTGACGGTCTTCCTCTTGGCGTGCTCGGTGTAGGTGACAGCATCCCTGATCACGTTCTCCAGGAACACCTTCAGCACTCCGCGAGTCTCCTCGTAGATCAGGCCGGAGATACGCTTGACGCCTCCCCTGCGAGCCAGACGGCGGATGGCCGGCTTCGTGATGCCCTGGATGTTATCGCGAAGCACCTTCCTGTGACGCTTGGCTCCACCCTTTCCGAGGCCTTTTCCTCCCTTTCCGCGACCGGTCATGGTGTTTTTTGGTTTGTTTTCGGTTGAGACGAACGCGAAGGCAACCGCTCAGTAAGGCGGGTGAAGAACGATTTTTTGAGTTTCTTTTTGACTTTTTTGACTTTTGATTTAATTATTTTTCAGAGTACCTAAACCTAAGTTTACTTGCTCTAGCGTATTTACAAAATGATTATCTAATGATGCTTTACTTGATTTTTAATGAATTTGGAGTGTATTACTAGAAAACTTAAAAACTATACTGCGGCTGTATGCAGGGATATTCTATACGAACTTTTAATATTAAATTCTACGTAAGATTGATTTTGGCTTTTTATGTTTATGGTGTTCATTCTCGCTGTATTTGGCGAGAGAGTTTATCGTGGGATTTGAATGACTATCTAGGCCAGCGTAAAACCTAGTAGCCTGTGCAAAAATGAAATCTTTAATCAACGGTACGTTGGCGTCATTATGGATAGTAGAGATTCTGCACCATTTGGGTGCATTTAAGGCGAGTCTAATGCATTTATTTTGAAAGACTTGAAGTTTATTGATATGAACGTTTGCTGCATTTCCCCAGATTGGGCAAGCGTAAGAGAAACATGATCTGATTGTTGATTTGTAAAGCAATAATTTGTTGTCTGCTGATAGACGACTATTTCTGCACATCATGGGATAGAGAGCTGATAGATAACGATTTGCAGCTTTTGTTTTTTCTTCTATGTGTTTTTTCCAAGTGAGTTTATAATCTAAAGTGACACCGAGGTATTTTAATGATGATTCCCATGGTACATTTTCCCCAAACAGTTTTATGTAGGGTGGCCTTCTAGGCCGTGATTTGTGAAACACAGTCGCGACACTTTTGGTCGGATTAATTGAGATTCTCCACTTTTTACACCACTTTTCTGTTAGAGCGGCTTGTTTCTGAACGCGGCTTGTAGCAGTGGCCGCGACAGTTGAGCTAGATATTATGTTGGTGTCATCAGCGAATTGAGTAATAATGATGTTATGATCTATTGGCTTTGGAATATCGCATGAATAAATGTTATATAATGACGGCGAGAGTTGACTGCCTTGCGGGACCCCAGCTGACAGGGGGCGCGTAGTGGAGAATATATTATTTATTTTTACTTTGAATGAGCGATTTCTCAGGAAACTATTTATGAGTTGAATGATTCTAAGTGGGTACCCTAGTTGGTACATTTTATATATTAGGCCATTGTGCCAGACTTTGTCGAACGCTTTGCTGACGTCTAGAGATAGTATAACTGTTTTCTTATTAGTGTTAAAGCCCTCCGTGATGTGTTCCACGACACGGAGGAGTTGATGAGAGGTTGAATGACCTGCTCGAAAACCATGTTGAAAGTCTGGCAAGAATTTAGATTTATTTGTGAATTCATTTAATCTTACAAGAATTACTTTTTCCAGGACTTTTCCCAAGCAAGGAAGGAGACTTATCGGCCTATGGTTCTCCGTTAATAATGGATCCTTGCCTGGTTTAGGAATTAATATGACATCAGCTTCTTGGAAGTCCTTTGGAAAGCAACGTAGTCTAAGTGCTGCGTTGCAGATGGCAGTCAGGGCGCAGATGCCCTTTTTCGGTAGGTATTTGAGTATTTTGTTAGATATTCCGTCAGGACCGGCCGCTTTCTTTTTCTTAAGACCCTTGATGATTTTAATTATTTCTTCTGGAGAAGTGGCTTTAATGGGCGGGTCCTGGGGGTCGAGACTTAGTATTGCTTCTACTTTAGAATCCACCTTAGCTACGAAGGCTGGGTCATCGTGTTCCGTGTTTGGAGTGAATTGAGCTTCAAGGCTATCTGCGAAGGCTTCAGCCTTATCGGTTGCAGAAAAAACTTTACCGTTTAGGCCTTGAAGCGGGGCTATTTTAGTTGCTGGACGTCTGAGGCTTTTGGAGAGTTTCCAATAAGCGTCCCTGTCGTCTTCGAGGGAGGAAATGAATTCATTCCAACGCTCGTTACGGTGGTCGAGGAGTGCGTCGCGTACTTCTCTGTTTAATCTATTTAGATGTTGTTTTACTATAGGGTTAAAAGAACTTTGCCACTCCTTACGCACTTGGTTTTTTTCCCTAATAAGGTCTTTGACCTCTTCGGGAATACCATATTTCGATGAGTTGAATTTTTTTTTGGTATTTTCTAATGACGCTTCGTTGATGCAAGATTTTAAGGTTTTAATTAGATTGGAGGTGGCAGTATTTAAAGCTATTTCGTTAGGTATTGATGTCGGTATTGTGATTTTACTTTCTAATAATTCGCTGAGTTTTTTCCAATTGATTTTCTTTTTGATAGGCACGTGGGGGACCAAAGGATTAGAGCCTCCTGATAATGTTAGAAGAACTGGATCGTGGTCGGAGGTTAGTTCGTTAAGTACTTTTAATGAGTGCAAGTGATTAGTTTCTTTTAAGATAATTATGTCAATCACGTCCGGGATTGAGTTTGCTTGATGTAGCGTTGGTATGTCCGGCGCGTCTACTACAATTGATTTCGTGCTAGCGTATTTTGCCAGCACGTTACCTTTTAGGTTTGGACGTTGACTGTGCCACGATCCATGTTTTGCGTTCATGTCCCCGGCTATAATGGTGGGGACATTTTCTTCTAATAGACTGTCCAGTTCGGACGGGATCAGTGGACGTTTTGGTGGTGAGTAAACGGAGATAAGTTTAAGTGGTCCTGAGGATGTATTTACTACTACCGAGGTGGATTCTATGTTATTGCTAGAGAAAGAATGTGCTAGACGGTGGTCAATATTTTGTTTTACTAAAATAGCCGTACCGCCGCCTCTATTGGTTAGTCTGTCATCACGGTATGTGATGTAGTTGGGTAATTGAAATTTCTTAGATGGTTTGAGCCATGTTTCATTAATGAAGAATACGTCGATGTTGTATTCTTTAAGAAAATCAATTATTTCACCTTTGTGGGTGATGACAGAGCCATTGGCGTTCCAATAGGCTGTTTGTAGGTTGACTGTTTTATTTTGGTGTCTAGACATTATGATTCCTTAAAGTGGCTTGAATTTTGAACATTTCGTCAGTAGCGAGTTTAATCGTGGCTTGAAGAGCTTCTAGCTGTTCTTTGAGGGCTTTAACGTGAGCTGGGTCCATCGGGGACGAGGGTAGTTGGGACTCTTGGGTGGGGGCTGGACCCCTATCTAGTCTATGCTGCTGAGAATTTGAGTGATACATATGGGCTTTGGGCTGATTGGATTGATGGTACGGTCTTTGTTTATAAAAATGAGGCTGAGGCCAGCTACGGGGATTGCTTGGGAGTTGGGGTGCGGGCTTGCGGGCAGTGGGGGTAGGGTTAGGGGTGGGGGGAGTTATGGAGGGGGGGGAGATTGGGACCGAAGGGGTTGGAAGGGTGGGAAACTCCACTAGGGAGGCTGCGGGAGGTGTTGCCTGACTGGGGGGGTTAGGATGTGGCGTTATATTTACTGATTGTCTATTATTATCATTTTGGAATCTGTGATTATTAATTTGGTGTCGCCTATTGTTATTGTAATTACGCGTGTAGTTAGAGTTTTTTTTTTGAGTTTCCGGATTTCGCCTTCATTATATACTCTCTGGCAAAACCGACGATGGCCCCCCACTCGCGTAGCCTGACTGACTGCAGGGTTGCCAATTCGTGGTGAATTCCAGAAAATCGCGGTGAATTCTTATGAATTGTAAATTTAATAAGAAAAGTTAAAGTGCGGAGATCCCATTAAAAGTTTTTTTTTTTTTTTTTTTTGATTTTCCGACAATATTGCCAATTATTAAAAGTACTATAATTTCGTTTTCTTTCGCAGGATATATATATATATATATATATATATATATATATATATATATATATATATATATTATAAATGTAGCATAAATACTTATTTTTACGAATTATATACGCATATTAATGTACATATATATTTAAAAAAAAAAATCATATACATAATTGTGATTTTGAATTTTCCACTGTGGGTATTTTAGAACATACGCATTGGCAACCCTGTTTTACTCACTCCCCAAGACCCGGCGGGCGACCAATGGAATCGCACCGTCGTACTCTCACGGTTCTTTCCTATAAATAGGGCGACGAGACCGTTTTTCGGGTCACTGTAATATTTCAAACAGAACATGGCTCGTACAAAGCAGACCGCCCGCAAGTCTACCGGAGGCAAGGCCCCCAGGAAGCAGCTGGCCACGAAGGCGGCGAGGAAGAGCGCGCCCGCCACCGGAGGAGTGAAGAAGCCCCATCGCTACAGGCCCGGCACGGTCGCCCTTCGCGAGATCCGCCGCTACCAGAAGAGCACGGAGCTGCTGATCCGCAAGCTGCCCTTCCAGCGGCTGGTGCGCGAGATCGCCCAGGACTTCAAGACCGACCTGCGCTTCCAGAGCTCAGCCGTGATGGCCCTGCAGGAGGCGAGCGAGGCCTACCTGGTCGGCCTCTTCGAGGACACCAACCTTTGCGCGATCCACGCCAAGCGCGTCACCATCATGCCCAAGGACATCCAGCTGGCGAGACGCATCCGCGGAGAGCGTGCTTAAGCCGCGAGCATGCAACCAACCGACCGACCATCTAATCAAATCAATCGGATCGAAGCGAGACAACAAACAAACAAACAAACAACAGCTCACCATTCCAATTTCGACCCAAAATGGCCCTTATCAGGGCCGCCAAATGTTCATCCTATTGCAAATTACTCTTTCGAAAATACGAAAACCCCACACCCACCCCATATCCATAATTTATTCATGTTTTTTAAAACTTTTTAATCACTTTCTTTGTGAAAGTGTCGGACGCGTCACCCCCATCACTATTGTATTGATTTATCATCTATAATTTATCATTGTCTGTGGTCATAAATGTCAAATTAAGGGTAAGTGCTTATTGTAAAATATCTAAATGAATGAATAGTCATAAAACAGTCGAAAATATCATATAATACGACTAGACTCAATAAAATCATCGTCATAAAGGAGATACAGCTTGTAGATCGAGCTAATTTTAATCCATTTGCCATTATCCATTAATCACAAATTGATTGATTGACACGTTGCTTTTTTAACCTCAAATTGAATGAGATTTAAAATGTCAACTTTTCGCCAATAATAATGCATGAATAGAATATATTTTGCACATACATAGATTTAAGACCATGAAGAATATAATTATTTACATATAGTGTAGGTATATAACGACTTTTGTAATTTTAAAATAGTGAGAAAAATTGGCGGCCCTGAGAAGGGCCTTTTTTAAATAATGAATCAAGTCATCTTGATGGTATGGTGTGGTGGTCGTGGACTTGAGGGACGTTCATTTTGTTTTTCTGATGTTAGTATAGTTTGTCGATGTCAAAATTACGCCTTCTTTTCTGTCTTCTTGGGCAGGAGAACAGCCTGAATGTTGGGCAGAACACCTCCCTGAGCAATGGTCACGCCGGAGAGCAGCTTGTTGAGCTCCTCGTCGTTTCGGATGGCCAACTGCAGATGGCGGGGGATGATCCTGGTCTTCTTGTTGTCCCTGGCGGCGTTGCCGGCCAGCTCGAGAACCTCGGCGGCCAGGTACTCCATGACGGCGGCCAGGTAGACGGGGGCACCGGCGCCCACCCTCTCGGCGTAGTTGCCCTTCCTCAGCAGGCGGTGGATACGTCCGACGGGGAACTGGAGTCCGGCGCGGTTAGAGCGGGACTTTGCCTTTCCCTTCACTTTGCCTCCTTTGCCGCGACCTGACATGATAGGGGTGCTGGGTGCTTGCGAACTGCTTCGATAGCGGAATAGCAGACTCGATTAGGCGAGTCTGGGAATACTTTTGCCGATTTTCGGTCACGGGACGTGTATTTACGTTCTCGGCGAGCTCGCTAACAATGGCCGCTCTCGGCTCCCCCCCGCTACGGGCGATGCTATAGCAGAGGGGGCCGCACGGGTGCTAGCTAGCTAGCTCGAGGCGAAAGAGAGCCGCCCTAGCCGATCGCCGCCACAGCGTCGTGAAAGTAAAGTAAACTACAACTCAAAAAGGCAGATTTTCAAAGTCAAAATCGACGAGCAGCAAGCAAGATGCCACCCAAGACAAGCGGAAAAGCAGCCAAGAAGTCGGGCAAGGCCCAGAAGAACATCTCCAAGGGGGACAAGAAGAAGTCTAAGCGCAGGAGGAAGGAGAGCTACGCAATCTACATCTACAAAGTGCTGAAGCAGGTGCACCCCGACACCGGTATCTCCTCCAAGGCGATGAGCATCATGAACAGCTTCGTGAACGACATCTTCGAGCGCATCGCCGCCGAGGCCTCCCGCCTGGCCCACTACAACAAGAGGTCCACGATCACCAGCAGGGAGATCCAGACCGCCGTCAGGCTGCTCCTTCCCGGCGAGCTGGCCAAGCACGCCGTGTCCGAGGGCACCAAGGCCGTCACCAAGTACACCAGCTCCAAGTGAGGAGCCAACAGATGGACAGACTACCGACCAACTTGACCGACACGACACCCAGCAACACCGAGAACAAACAAACGACTCATCATCATCATCATCATCGTCGTCCAAGTCAAACAAAAGGCCCTTATTAGGGCCGCCAATATTTTCATTATTGTCATAAAGCAAAAGTCGATATAATACATACAATGTTTTACCTCCTCATATATAGCATTATCATAAATATACATTTTAACAGAACGTGTATATCATGTCGGTCCAGAATAATAATAAACAAGCGAATATATATATATATATATATATATATTATAATAAGCGGTAAGTTAATAGCGTTGAATGCGTGCACCCTAGTGGATCAATCAGGCTTCATAACGACGCAAAAATTCCTCTGATAAAGAAGCTAATTATCGCTGCACAAGCGGAGAAATTCTACGATAATCCCGCAATTGATTGACATCTAAAAAAAAAAAAATAAAAATAAAAATATCAAGTTAAGTATCAATAAATGATAATTCCATTTCACAATTACGTCAAAGTCATTAAACTTATAATATATTAAAAATGAAAACAATACAAATCACAATAAATTGTTTCATGAACTCTGAACATAAATATTATCCAAGTTCAAGACCAGTAAGTTTGTATTTCGACCTAGACGCGAACCACTAGCGAAGCGTAGATCCCCGAATGAAAGTGTAGATCCCTGTCTCTGGTGGCAAATCCGCGAACCAAACTTTGCGGCGGCAGTATTTGAATAGATAGATTTAAATTCATTCATTAATTACACAATTTATTCACAGATATGAGATAAGAGAAGGAAATTAACAATTATATCACCTTCATCTTATTCGGTAGAGGAAATTTATGTAATAAGTATAAAAGCTCTCTCTGCATAGACTGCTGACCTCTAATGCCAAAAAAGGAAAATGATATAGTACCAAAACACACAAAAAATGGTTTGAGGCCAGACTATACACTCTATACTTTTAACAATAAGAATTTTATTATTGAACTTTTCGAAAGAAAGAAATGTACGATGGCGAAAGATGTATTTTTAAATATGTAATTAATATATATATATTTTTTTTTTCAATAAATACTTGTGCGTGATCTAATAATAAATAACTTGATCCTTCTGACTCTGTGACCGGATATATCGTCAAAATGATAATTCAACACACCTCCAAAAAGTGATATGAAGTCATGAAAAGTGATGAAACAAAAACTAGGCTAAATAGGTTACGTAGGTAACTATTAAACGTAGTTTTTGTTTCATCACTTTTCATGACGCTATATCACTTTTTGGAGGTGTGTTGAATTGTCATTTTGATGAAATATCATGGAACCATATCCTGGAGGTGATTTGATCATTAGTAAAAATCATTTAATAAATAATTATTGTTAATTATTGCAGAGTGTTATTGTTATTATTATATCGTATTCATCTCGGTTTAAAAATATTGACGTCTGATAATGTTATAATAAAATAATATCATCGCTTCACCCATTTCACGTTGTTCAATTCATTTACGAGCGGAGAATTATTAATATGATGATCAAAACCTGTCGGTTCCATGATATTTCATCAAAACGCAATAATTAACAATAATTATTTATTAAATGATTTTTACTAATGATCAAATCACCTCCAGGATATATGTATTTAAAATTTAATGCTCTTTCTTATTACCAACAAGGCAATCTATTATAACAACTCACGTCTAAAAGTTTGCACTTTATGAAACTATAATGTACAATGAACGTGACGCTGCGTTAAAATGTACATATTGTACACCGATACACATGCGTGTCGGTTGTTATTTAATGTGGTTTGTATTTATGTAAATGTGTAAAGTAGTATTGTTTTAGAATAGAGTTGCTTAATTGATATGACGTTAATTAAGAATTCGTCTGTGCTAGTTGTTCTTACATTTCTTGACTTTAAGAATAACAGGAGAGCGGGTCTCCGGCTGGCTTCGGGCCCGTACAAGTTTCCCGGGACAGCAGAGAGCGAGCTGCTCGCACCCACTCCGTGAAAGCAGCGCATCACCGCTCACCTCGACTCCTCGCCCAACACAGAAAATGCTCCGGTTGGAAGGAACCTGCAAAAACACAATAATATCATTCATTAATAAATGGCTGATCAGAGGAGGGGGAAGATAGAGAGGGGGGGTTAAAAAAAAAAAATGGCACTCAAAAGGGACACCACGCACAACACAAACAATGTTCCGGTGACAAAAACAGCAAACACAATAATATCATTAATAATTGGAGATCAGAAGCGGGGGGAATGGAAGGGTGGGGGGGGGGGGGAAGAAAGAGGTATTTAAAAAAAAAAATAGTACACAAAAAGGACTCCTCGCACCACACAGACAACGCTGTTAGGTTGGGTTGGGTTGGGTTGTAGGTTAGGTTATAGATTAGGTTGGATTAGTTTAGGTTGGGTTAGGTTAGTTTAGGTTGGATTAGTTTAGGTTGGGTTAGTTTAGGTTGGGTTAGGTTAGGTTAGGTTGGGTTAGGTTGGGTTAGGTTAGGTTGGGTTAGGTTAGGTTAGGTTAGGTTAGGTTGGGTTAGGTTGGGTTAGGTTAGGTTAGGTTAGGTTAGGTTAGGTTGGGTTAGGTTGGGTTAGGTTAGGTTGGGTTAGGTTGGGTTGGGTTAGGTTGGGTTAGGTTAGGTTGGGTTGGGTTGGGTTAGGTTAGGTTAGGTTAGGTTAGGTTAGGTTAGGTTATGTTGGGTTAGGTTAGGTTAGGTTATGTTGGGTTAGGTTAGGTTATGTTGGGTTAGGTTAGGTTATGTTGGGTTAGGTTAGGTTAGGTTAGGTTAGGTTGGGCTAGGTTAGGTTGGGTTAGGTTAGGTTATGTTTGGTTAGGTTGGGTTAGGTTATGTTTGGTTAGGTTGGGTTGGGTTGGGTTAGGTTAGGTTATGTTTGGTTAGGTTGGGTTGGGTTAGGTTATGTTGGGTTAGGTTGGTTTAGGTTATGTGAGTTTGGGTTGGGTTAGGCTAGTTTGGGTTAGGCTAAGCTAGGCTAGGCTAGGTTAGGTTATTCTTACTTTTCATTATTATCTAAGTCATACCAACTGTTGACCCACCGTTCTGTACATTCACTCATACCCCAATTGGGGATGCCATAGTCTCATTGGCTACAGGTGGTTAGCAGCAGTTGGGACATTTGATTACACAAATGATACGGATGCCTTGTAATAACAATAATTCGATAATTTGTATAGCGCCCTTTTGTGAAAACAGAAAAACATGGCAAAACATGGCCAAACCTGGCCAGTCAAGCTCAGATAAACACACTGTAGTAGAAAAACACTGGACATTAATTTCACATTTGCTATTCTTTTAACACACATTACTGTTGCCTATTGTATGGTTTATTAGAAGATTAGGGGCACAAGTAGAATTGATATTTATTTTTTTAAAGGCTCGAGAATATATGACTCTTTAGGACTGGTGAACTTTGATGAAATGAACTTAAAAAGTTTACAAATTCTTCTACTAAACACCGCATTATGAAGTTCCACGATGTACACATCGTCTGAACATTCAGGTGTCATTTTGATTTTTTTTTGCGATCGTTTTATATTCGTTTGTTTGCGATATAATATTATTATGACGAAGATGATGACTATGACGGATGGGAGAAGACGATGGACGGCATGGGGACGAATGAACTACCCGATCCGGTGGATATCTACCGGAGAAGCGGGATTTATTCACGTCATGTCAAAACAAACAATTCGCATTATTGCCCGATATAAAATCAGATACGTAGATATATCACGCACATCATATCAATTGATTAAAGTTTCTCCACTGTAAAAACACTGATCTAAAAACACAATGATCTCTGTCGTGACAGAGGCTAGATCGAAAATATGATTTCAAACAAAACGGTAAAACAATAAACAACATTTGACGTAAGGAAAACGAATTCATGGGTCAGTGTTGCCATCGCAAATATATGTTATTTCACCGCAGATTTTTGATTAAATAATTGCATCAAGTACTTACCGATGAACATCAATTATTTCACAACATTATTTTTTATTTTTTATTCATCACTTTTAATATTAATACTAGATCGGTGTGAGTCCATGCAGCGCCATGTCAGGAAAGAAACGTGAATACTTTTGGAATTAATTTGTTTACTATTTTTGTGTGAATATCGAATTGTGGTTTCGCTTGCACAGAAATCTTCCTCCTTGCTTACGAAATGTGTGATTAATCAGTATTACAAATATGTAATAATATGTTATATTGAATTCAAACATGAGACAGAATTACCATTAGTTTTTAATTATTAAATTTAAATTCAATTTAATCATTAAAAATTATTTTGATTAAATGACTTTTTTTTTATAATTATACTTAATTTTAATCGTTAACCCAAATAGCCATGGACATAGGGGGAGTATTCAAACAGAGGGGATTCTCTTTATTTTTACGTTTCTTTTTCTGTTGTTTTTTTTTTTCTACCAATTTCTTCTTTCTATGGTTTAGACAGTTGTCAATCTTGTTGTTTGTGTTCATCTCGTAACTCTCGCGATCGCCGTTTGATAATAACGTAAATAAACTTTGATCAATCGATTTGATGCCAGTTATACGGATCTGATGTGTTGTGTGTGTTGTGTGTGTGTGCGCGTGTGTGCGCGTGTGTGATGTTTGTTAAATAATCATTAAATAATAATCTTCGCGCGCGCGAAACGATCCGAACAAAAATGGCGCGTGTGCGTCCGAACCTCCGCTTTCTTTTCATTTCATTTCGCCGTATTATTTCACCCTTTTTCCTCGCCGCTTTTCACCGTCGCCTCCGCGCTCTCTCACCGGACCCCCGAACACCTGAACGGCCGCCCTCTCTGGGGTCGGTCACGCCGGGCGGCCATCATTTTTCATGAACAATGCATCGCGATTGACTTCCGTTTCCGTTTCCAAGTGTCAAGTTCAGTGGGTGGATCAATCAAACGTGCAACTATCTGATGATGCGTGAATAATTATCG